>JAVDPK010033065.1:0-25040 GCA_034780415.1 Cichlasoma orientale
AGATTTTAAGTGGTCATTTCTGTTTTGGTATTGGGTTCGGGTCCGCATGAGACATCATTTCGGTCCGGATCCGGACCGAGGTCCGCCATTTGGGGATGCCTGTGCTAGACTCAGTGTCCTAAATTACATTCCTTATTAGTCCCATCCATGCTCTCACCCAGTGTTGGGCATTGTAAGATAAGCAGCACTCTGATCCACTGGCGTTGGCGTTGATGGGGCGAGGTGTCTCCTCGTGCCGCCTCTCTGGACACGCCCCTGCTCAGTGACTGCGGTTACTTTTCCTGCTTTTGTGTTCTTTTAGTTTGCTCGATTTTTAGTTTACGGTGGAAAGGCCTCTAAATGGATCTCAGGCATACGGGCTATGTTTTAATTAGTCCAAATGGCTGCTATACTTTTGAACAATGAAACATGACAACCTTCCTATTTCTCTTCATAAGCAATAAAACACACCCTTGCTTAATGTACTGTAATGCACTCAGGGGGATTTCTGCTATGGCCTTACTTGAGATCTTGAGGTGGCTGATGTTAGCTAATATAAAATTATTACAAAGATTATTATAGCATGGGTGATATTGCTGACTCAGCTGACTGACTTTATGACTCTTCTTTAATTCAGTCAGGCCCACTACAGCCAAAAGAAGGTTATTTCCATCTGCACACGTGGAAAATTAAGGGTCAGGGCAGCAGCAGCAAAACAGAACAAAGCAATAATAACAGGTATGATAATGATTACGTCTGATATAACATGAAGCTGGGGTTGGGGTGGGTTGCAAAGCAGCTTGCAGATGCACAAGAAGTACAGGAAGGCCAAAGCAACCTAAATAAGCAAGCCCGATCTGAAACCCGTTGAGCCTGACTTCACAGCACTCCTAAACTAAATATGCTCAGTCATCAAAATGTCTTGCATTAATTTTTGCGGTCAGATGTTTGCATTTACAACAATAGAAAATCTAATAGTAATGCCTGCAATTACAATCTAACAATGCAAAATGTATACTGGACTGTGCAGAAATGCAGCCCCAAACCATGACAGAGCCTCCATTGTGTTTTACTGATGACTACAGATGCTGTAGTTGAACACTGGTTCTTCCCTTAATAGGTGCCTTTTTTTTTATCCGTCACTGATTCATAGGTCAGTGCTAGGTGGCTTAACAAACAAAAAACAGTCCTCTGAAAATGGCCGGGTACGAGGACTGGACTGAAAATGAGTGAAAAAGCAGCCAATGTCCAAAGTAAATCTTGGAAAGACCTTCAGAAAGCTTTTGCTCAAGAGCACTTTAAAAAAAATGACAAGAAAGTCTGGCTCCTTGAAAGTAAAATATAAGAAAAGAGGGGTGACTCGAGACTTTCCCACAGTACTGGAATGATCATCTTTATCATTAGACAGCCTTCAGAAAGGACTAAGGCATATTCCCTTCATCAGCTCTCGGAAAGCCCGTGGATTAAAGGTAACTCAGAGTCAGACTGAACTTGATTGAGGGCTTTCACTTCTGGCACATGACAGTTTTCTGACAGATGAAGAAATACAGTTATCAAAGACATTCAGTGGAGGGAATGAATAAAGAGGAAGACTGCAGTCATTTTTAGGGGGAATTTGTACTGATGGTGCTACGAGTAGCCCAGTATTCACTCATCTGTATATGACCTGTATGTTACTGGTTTCTCCTATTTCTACTAGAGCTACACTGATCAGTTTCATGGCTCAAGGCCACCAGGAACATTGGTTGGCAGCTTTTTGGAACCCCCTGCAGTTGTGGTGTGTGTGTGTATAGGATCGCCACAAATGAAATCTTGTTTGCCCACAAAGCCAAGTGTAGTCAATATCATCCAGATTACAGTTGCTTGAACAGGCCTTCATTCCTCACACAAATTGATGCTTTCTTTGCTGGTCACCTGCTGCATTACATCACAGTGACAGCGCCTGTCATTTCTCCTCCGCACGTCTCGTCTAGGAGCCTCTGCGAATAAAGAAGACGAGAAAAATTCAGAGCAGCAAAAAAAACAAACAAAAAAAAAAAAACAACTGCTTGATGATGATGACACATCAAAAGGAGACACAACACATTTACAGGCTTATGTATTTTGCAGTGTTATGCAGACTCTCTCACACTGCGCTAGGAATTGGAAAAACAAAAGCTGTATTAATTTCACTTACAGTGAATAAAATTATAGTTCGGGGGCAACCATGCATGACAGTAGTTGTCAGAATTGCATAGATTTAAAGCGACCTCATCCATATTTTAGTGGACTTTTAGCTTTTTAGTGTAAAGGTTCCTGTTTGCAGTGTAATGTGCCACTAATGTGAAGATGACTTCTACCGGGTAAAGTCAGAAAAACAGCAACATCCTGTCCAAGGATAGAAGTCGATCACCACCTCTCTGGTCTTATCCACATTCACAAGCAGATGATTCCTCCCAGACCACTCCGCAAATCTACTAGTCATCTACTAGTGCTCCACAGTCCCATCAATAATACATCCAACCACTGCAGACTTCAAATTATTTCTGCAGGTGGCATGACCTCGAGTTGTACTTAAAGCTGAACAAGGTGAACAGGAATGGAGATAGCACAGTCCCCTGTGGAGCTCCTATAATGCACATCATCAAATCAGACAGAGTTTGTATGCACAGCTCTGAGACCACATAAAGAGAAGGATTATGGTTCTACAGAGATCTTTTTGCATGCAGTCTTCCAGCAAGTCAACAGCAGCTAGCCCACGGGCGATATGTTCGAAAAAAGTTTAAAAACTTGGAAAAGTTGCTTGAAAAAGATAAAGAAACTTCCAGAGCGGAGTTCAACGCAAAGAGCAGAAGAGCAGAAAAAACCCAGTCATAAAGGACGGCCCGAGAACCACAGAGCAACAGGCGGTTTTAAACACTTGATTTAACTCCACTACAAAGAAAGTCTCTGCATATTACCACTCCTGGCTCGTCTGTGTCGAACGGTAAGCCAAAGAACCAACAACAGTACAACATTTTATTCCCCAGGTTGCAGCTGAGAGCTCCAGCGTCGATGCAGATTTGCACAGCTTAGCGTAGCACCGACGCAGCACCACACTGGGCCCATCACTTTGTTCTTCTCAAAGACCAAAATATCAGATGTTTCTGGGTGAGGTTCTGCAGGGCCACGTTGTTTTTATATATTTTTTTAATGTAACAAATCATTTATTACTAATAATATATTTGAAATGCTTATTGCTGATTATAATCTGCACAGGAAGTAACACTGAAACTATGAGTGTCTTAGCAGATTTGAATGAGTTATGACATGAAAAGAGGAGCATGTTATTATTTAAGAGAACTGCTTCAGATGAATTATGTTGATTGCCCCCATGGGCTCTGCATCCTTGCCCCTGCTGCAGTTCTTGCTGCTGACCATGAGGCTTACCCCACAGTGTGAAAATCTGTGGATTTTTGAAATGATGTATGAGAGCAAAGTGTACCAAGCGTCATTATAGAAACTGGCGTTCAGCCGTTTTCCATTCCCACATTTGCATTCTTATCTGTAACTTCGTATCAAAATGTGTCTTTTCATGTGGCGCTGGCACAGACACATCAATAATACACACTCTCTGCTTTGATTTCTGCATGCTTCCAACATTGCAGAGGAATCAAACCGAACTGATGCAACCTTGTCTGAAAATCTAGTTAGTGGTCCTGCACAACAAAATAAGAGTCAAAATGGTTGCTTAGCAACAGATATATCACTCTGGCCTTCCTCCAGCAGCAGATGCTGTTGGAGGATGTTTTTCAAGCCATCATAGGAAATCACAAGTTGAAATGACTCAGGTTGGCTCTTGTCAGTCAATAGAGATGTGAAAAAATTTGAATCGTGTGAGAAATTCTGGTTGTGATCTGGGAGGTCAGAGGTCAACAGCTGAACATTAGGCACGGAACTGAATGGGATATCCGCTTCTCTTTAGATTTTTAAATAGCAAGAAGGCTTTCACTTTCAAAGCAGGGTGGCTGCTTCCACAACTGTCCTTTATTTGCTACCAAAAATCAATTTCTATTTAGAGCTATGCATGAATTCCACCAGACCTGTTGTGCTCCGTCTCCTGCGGTTTCATCTTTTATTCAAACAAATTATCGCCCACCAGCGGGCAGTACTTCCACTGTCCATGTGATGGCGCCATTGCTTCATGTTTACACAGCTCCCCGCACGGAGCACATAGGAGAAAATAACCATCCTTACATCAGCATGGTAATGATGGGAGTTTCTAAATACGGGCTTCAATATGTACCCTTACACTGTAGCATGAGCACTTAGGCTAGTTGATCCTTTGATGTCCCAGAAATAGGCTTGGAAGCAGGTACAATTAGGGCTTTAGAGAGGCAGCGAGAGAGTACCTTTCCCCCATCAAAGCATGCGCGCTGCTCTTTGTAATGGAAACACCAGATGAGAGCTGCGCTGAAGGAGTCCGTCCACGAGTTTTCATGTTTGAAAGGCAAATCCAAAAATATGCCGCACAGCGCACACAATGCTGTTTCACGGTAGTTGATACAATAAATAAAAAAGAAAAAAAAGGAAAAGTGTGACATGATAAGCTGCAACAATAAACCTTTACTCACAATTCACAAACTAAAAGAAAAACTCAGAGAGATCATGAATCCGCTCCACAGTTAGATACAAATCAGATGTAATGGCAGGAAGACTGAGTTGAAAACTAAATCAGTGTTTCTGCACAGTTGAGTTTCTTCTCAATGAATCAGTGATGTGATACTTTTAAATGTTTTGTCTGCATTTCCCCCCCACAGGCAGCCAGGTTTCCATTTAACTACATGCAGTCCAATGTGGCATAAACCATGAGCGAGTAAGAAGTGTGCAGAGTCTCACGTGAATGACCACACCTTAATGAAGCCATATTTACTTATTTATGAATGTATGTATTTATGTCAGCTAAACAATGAATCAACACAACAGGAATCCTGTTACCATCATCTTTGGTTGTTAGTGTACCAGACTAACACGTTCCATCAGTTACTAGATACCGAGATACATATGAGTCAACGCCTTTATTTCATCTGTGATGGATTACGCAGCTTTTCAACATCCTTGCTGTCATAGTAATGACACAATGGCTTCCTGAAACAAAGGTGAGAATGCAGGCAGGAATCCCAAACACTGCAGCAGTCCTTTGTTTCCATAAAAGCCGTGTTCCTAATATTTCTCTCATTTTCTAAAGTAGCGTACTAAACATCCTGCAACCCTGAATTAGAAAAGCTGTTGACAAAAAGAATGGATGGTTGCACTAACCATGCATATTTCCGTGTTATGCAACTTCTTTCTACTTACATAAGCTCGCCAGACATTTTATTAGATGCACCTTGCTAGTACTGGATTGGGCCACCTTTTGTCTCAGAACTGCCTTAATTCTTTGTAGCATAGTTGCTGGAAACATTCCTCAGAGATTTTGGTCCATATTGGCATCATAGCATCACAGAGTTGCTGCAGATTTGTCACACAACATACCAAAGGTGCTCTGCTGGACTGGAGTCTGGTGAATGTGGAAGCCCTTTGAGTACAGTGACCTTACTGTCATGTTCAGCAAACAAGGTTGAGATAATTTGAGCTCTGTGACATGCTGCCTTATCCTGCTGGAAGACGGGTACACTGTGGTCATAAAGGGACACACATGGTCAGCAACAATACTCAGGCTGTGGCATTTAAATGATGCTCAGTTGACTCTAAGGGACACACAGTGTGCCACGGAAATATCTCCCACACACTATTACAACACCAGCGCCAGCCTGAGCTGCTGATGCAAATTACTATGGATTCATTCTGACCCTACCGTCCAAATGCTGCAGCGGGGAATCGAGACTCATCAGACGAGGCAACAATTTTCCAGTTTTGATGAGCCTGTGCATATTGCAGCCTCAGTTTCCTGTCCTTAGTGGCGCCTGTTGTGGTCTTCTGCTGCTGTAGCCCATCTGCCTTAAGCTTTGATGTACTGTGCGTTCAGAGATGCTCTTCTGCATGTCATGGTTGTAACGAGTGGTTTTTTGAGTTACCGTTGCCTTCCTGTCAGCTTGAAGCAGTCTGGCCACTCTCCTCTGAGCTCTGGCATCAACAAGGTATTTTCACACAGAGAACTGCTGCTCACTGGATATTTCTCTGTAAAACCCTATAGATGTTTTCAGGGAAAATCCAAGTATATCAGCAGTTTCTGAAGCACTGAGATCAGTCTGCCTGGCACCAACAACCATGCCACATTCAAAGTCACTTAAATCATCTTTCTGCCCCCTTCTGATGCTCGGCTTGAACTTCAGCAGGTCGTCTTGTCTGTGTTTACGTGCCTAAATGTGCTGAGTTGCTGCCACATGATGGACTAATTAGACATTTGCATTAATGAGCAGCCAGACACAAATTAGGCCAAACCAAATCAACTAAAATATTAAAATCATTCACAATAATGGCGATATTTTTACAGTATATAGTGAAATAATAAATCTGAAAGGGTTATTCTGTTTATTATCCTTTCAGAAGCTCCTTTTCTTTTTTTGTCTGTGTCCCATAACAACAAAAGCAGTAGCACCAAAAATCAAAGCACAAGTAGATCCAAGTGACTGCTTCTGGAGCAGACTGGTAAAAGGACAATGGCCAGTTTAAGCCTTTACAGTCTAAGTAATCTTCCATGTATGTAGTTTTTTTTTTTAATTTCATTTTTTAAAAATTGTTCTTCAAACTCTTGGCAACAAGGGAACAAAGAGAACTCAAATCAAAAAAGAATCACATTTTTACCAGAAAAGTCCATTTTGCCTTTCTCTAAAATCCAGGGTCAGGTTCAGGGTCATCACCAACAATGACTTAGACCTCACTGTAATCACAACTAGTAGCAGAAGCAGAGCATTTCTGTTCACTGTAAAATGATCCCATAGTGGAAAAATGAATACAAATAATAAATTGATCTGATGAATGCAGTTCAGCATGACACATGATTATATTTTAACATATTGAAAAGCAATGAATAAAGTAACTCCTCAGCGAACGGTGACATAGTCGCTTCAGGACAGTGCAGCAAAATGACATAGTCGCTCGGCAACCAAGCTTTTATACATGAAATCAGAATACAACCAGTTGGCAACTAGTTGAGTCGCGCCCCTCTTGCAAAGAAACATATTGCAGACAAGTCGGTGCAGACTGACTCAGACTGATTGCAACATGTTGCCACTCTGTTTGCATCTATGAATTAGAAAGCAATCATTTGCAAATGTTCACCAATCTGTCTGAGAGTGATTGCAGTCAGTTAACTAGACCTCAGTTGTTTGGAGACAGGTTGCCTCCCACCAGCTGACCTGTGCAATCTCCTTGCAATCAAAAACAGTCACGTAGTTGGTTGCAAGGAGGTTGCCATCCTATTTTTACTCTGTGACTGAGCCAGTATGCAGTTATACTTTACTGGGTGAAAAGTAAAGTAAGGTCTAACTTTACTTTCACCCAGTAAAAGTAAAAGAAAAAAATATTTTAATAATTCACAACTTCTTCTTCTTATTTACACTCTTGTTTAGCTACTTAGGTTGAGGTTGTCAGTATGTCATCCAGAACTGTCTCTTTATATCCACTTTAAATTAAAATTTCCAGACACAATTATTCCTCTTACAGACACCAGTGGTTTCCCCGATTTCAGTAAACAAGTTTACCTAATTAACAAGTGAATAATAGAACTGATCATTAAGGGTGTGTTTATTATACATAGTAGGAAAATATAAGAAAGTAATTATAGAAAAGCTATCTGCTAGCCACGCTGGATAATTACAAAATAAGAAGGCCCAGTTTCTAAAGACAATTAGAAAAATGAAATTTGACATAAAAATATTTATAAATAACTTCAGCTGTTTGTCTGAGCCAGGATGTTTTTAAGCTGAACTTGCGCTTGCAAGCAGTATACTGTATTTATATGGGCTTTGCATCTAATCAGGTGGTGTATATGCTACCCCGGCAGCAATTTAGCTGCCCTGAGATAGCATTCGATAAAAAACTATGACAAGGTAAAGTCTGCAAAGTTGTGTGAGCCCGTGTGGGCTGGCTTAATTAGGTTTATAAATCTGGCCAAAATCTATGCGGTAGCTGCGAGTTCTCCTCAGACTGTGACTTGACATATTCCAGTTTTTACCCCAAATCACCAGGGGCGTCTCTCGGAGAACATAATCCTTAATGCCCCAATTCATCAACGCTGTAACACAACGACACGATGAAGAAGAAAGAAGAAAATAACATGCAGCAGCGAGGGTGCAAACTTTCATGATGTTAAAAGTCCGAGCTTATCCATTTGGCATCAAGGCCCTTTTGCTCTGCACTCACATTAGTCCAATCCCTTATCGCTCTCACGGTCCAGACACACTCAGATCTGGGCAGCGGAGGGAACATTGAGTTTTATATAAATCAATACTATGTCCCCAACACTTTGCTGCTCCTGGCACCCCAGGGAAGATTATAAAGCACTTGGCGAGACCATCTCTCCCCCATCATTTCTTTCTGAGGTGGGAACTGAGCACTGAATTGAAGAATGATTTTTTTGGGGGGGGCAAAGACAAACAATGATGGTTCTCTGCGGGGTAATCTGAGGTCAGCTCCATTTTCATTACAGTCAGTTCCCAACTGCTGGACACATTGTTACGACCAAATCTTGTTGTCGCAGTCGTGAAATTGTTGCTTCTTGAGTCGTTTGTGATTTGAAAAGTTGAACTTAGCGCAGTCTTATCCTCACAGTCACCGCAGCCGGACCAGTCAGAGGCCTCTCGAGCTTTAATGTCAGTGAATAAGGTAACATGCTGTTATTGAAATCTTAGCTGAAAATACTATTCACAAGACTCGAGGCTAACAAGTAGTGAGCTTAGGAAGCTTTTCAATTCGACAGGTATTCAGACTTTGGGGAGATGGGAACAGGTTGGATTAGATGGGATAGTCTGTTGCCTAAGCAACTGCTACACTCCGCTGTGTTCGGAGAGGTTGCTTTATCTGTGAGGATTACACCGGGTGCGGAGAAGGGGGGGGGGGGAAGATGATGAAGAAGAAAAAAGCTGTTTGCCTGGAGTCAAACAGTTCAGATCCGAGGCCAAAAGCTGTGTCAGTGCGAGGCTAAATCCTCACTTGGTTTAAACAACAGACAAAAGATCAGAATCTGTCAACAAGGCGCAAAATAACAAAGTCGAACAAACCAAAGAAAGGGTGACAAGGAAGGGGGGGGGGGGGATAAGCGGAAAATGAGGTTGATGTATGCTAAGTCCACTCCAGACAAAAATTATCCTGAAACAGCGGCACTGCGTACCTAAGCTCTCGGGTGAAACGCAACTGGATTAGATTTTTTTTTTCCTTTTAGCTGACAAACAGCGAAGCCACATGGGATGTGTCACACTCCCTAACAGCTCAGAGAGGTGACACTTGTTAAAATTATTTATTTACGTCTTTATGTCATTGTGCAGCACACCTACATCGCCTGGCCTGTGTTGTTCCGTTGTGGTTGTTTGTGATTATGAATTTTCATAAGGAGATTACAGAAGCTTTGTGATGATAGAATATTAGAAACAGCAACATGTTTAATAAAAAATCAGCTACTTTCATATCTGGAGGTCACAGGTGTCTTTGACAGGAGTTTGACTTGCCATAATGTATGCGCGCGCGCACACACACACATACACACACACACACACACAAACACATGGTGTATGGCTTAACGTCATTATAAAGACTGTTTGTGGCTTAACGTCATTATAAAGACTGTTTGTGGAGTACCGCACACACCTGCTTATTCAAAGTCTGTAACTGATTATAGTGTTCGTTCAGGCAGGCCACAAAGTCACGCTCAGCCATAATCAAAGCAGATCAGCTGATCTCGATGCCGGCCCACATCATACCCTTCTACATATCAACGTGGCAAATCTCATATATGTACACTATTTCAGCTACTCTGCCCACAGCTGCTGTACACCACTCTGCAACCCACCTCCACCCCAGTTCTCCCTGCTGTATGCTTTAACATACGCAGGTGGAAGAATTCCACCAGATATATGGTAGATTGAAATAACAGTCTTCTTTTAACTGTAGTGGTCCTGACTCACCTCACTAATTTCCTCTCTACTGTAGATGTTATCTTTTAAAGTTAAGTTCCTATATGGACCCAGATGCAGAACAGCACAGCATCAGGAAGATAAATCACACATCATTAAGTTTAACTTAGAGAATTTAAGAAAAAGCACAACAAAGTTAGCAGGTTATCCAACAGAAGTGCTTAATTGGGAATCTAAAAACTAAGAAGTTAAAAAAAAAAAACAATAAAACAAAAGTGAGACACGGGGGAGGCAGTCAACACCATATGCATGCACACAGACACAGACACACACGGAAACAATTTGGTGTGCGTTTGTCAAGGCAGGGTCTGCGGGTGGACTCAGAGTAAAAGTTAACAGAGTTTATTTACAGGATTCTGCTCAAACAGATAATGCAATGGCTCGCCAACAGCTCAGGTTTCATAGCTCTGATCCAGACGAGGAAATACATAAGAATGTGAGCAGCACTGTGACTGTGGTTCAATCAACAGCCCAGCAAAGACAAACAGCAACACACCAGCTTAAATAGTGGTCTTGACGAGGTCATCGGGAACAGGTGAGTCTCATTTCCTCCAGGTGGACGTGCGCTCAGAGGGCGGAGACCTGAATCGGCCTCGCCCCTGAGCCACCTGACAGGAGACACAAACGACATGACACGCACAGGAGGAGCGAGGGTCATGACAGGGTTGACAAGACAAAAAGAGAAAGAAAGTCTGAAGTCCTTTCAAAATAAAACAGAAAACTAAGATCTAAGAATAATAAGAAGAAGAATCCAGTAAACTGACTAACTGAGCAGCATGGTGGCGTGGTGGTTAGCACTGTTACCTCACAGCTAGGAGGTCTGGGTTCAATCCCATCTTGGCCCGGGCCTCTCTGTGTCTTTGTGGGTTTCCTCCGACAGTCCAAAGATGTGCAATTATGTTATTTGGTGATTCGAAATTGCCTGTGTGTGTGAATGGTGGTCTGTTTCTCTGTGTTGACCCTGTGACAGGCTGGTGACCTTTACCCCCCCCCCCCCCCCAACAGGATACTCAGACTCAGAATAACCAAAGAACAAAATTGAAGGCATCCAAATGATGGAATAACACAAATTTATTTAGATAGTAAACAAAAAAGTTTATATTTCATATACATCAACAGATTTCCTGAGATTCTTAGTCTCCATTAATAGTTGTTTCTTTGCAGCAATTCAACCGTGTGAAGATCTTTTTCGCATTATAGCTATCAAATGCTTGATGCTGAGTTGTGGGAGTATATACGCCAACCAGCCACAACATGGCTAATATTGTGCAGATCTCCCTTAGGCTGCCAAAACGGTTCTGATCTATCAGGGCATGAACACGGAATCTCTTTCCATGGTGTCTGGCACTGGGACATTTGTAGGAGATCCTTTGGGTCCTGTGGGTTGCTGCTTCTGTTCCTACACAGACTGGGAAATGGGGAGTTTTGAGGCCGGCTTAAAACTTGGGCCCTTTTTCATGTTTCTTAAGCAAATCCCAATTAAGTTTTTGAGGTGAAGCGAGCTGAATTATCCCAATTAAGAGATCACTGCAGTCAGGAAGTGTTGTTGCCATGAGAGGGTTTGTTTGGTCAGCGTGTAGGTAGGTGGTCATCGTAAATAACAGCCACAGACTTTATAAAAGACGCACGTAGCGACTGTGGTTTCTGAAGTTCTATCATTTAAGATTTAACTTCTAGTGTCATTGCCCAATTAACACGGGCCACATTCATCCACCCACACATATCCACACAACACTTTTTACTTTAATTTCACACACTGATAGATACTTCAGGACAATTTTGGGACTTTCCAATAGTGGATGCTACCTTAACGCCTGAGCCGCATCCACTCAAGTAACCGTTAATACTGTGCAGGATCATGAAATTGGAATTGCCGCGGTATATTTCAGTATACTTTTATGTGTTTTAACATCTGGCATAAATCTTAGCTTTGCACGTTTGTGAGCAAATGCCACTCAACATGGCGTTGTGTTTTCACGCCGGATGAGAGATTAGTAACGGGCAACAGCAGCCCGGAGCTGTATGGTGAGATAAAGACTTTTCTACCTCTCATAAACCTTATGCTTTTGGGGGGGGGGGGGGACTTTCTCTGACATTATTTGGCTCATCAAGCTTCAATTACAAGTCTTAGTTGAATAATCCTATGCTAGAAATGGGCCTGTATTACACACGTGAAACCGCAAAAATGTAGCGGCAGCCGAACTAAATGGATTAGGTTTCTTAGAGGTGATGTCAACACAGAGGCTGATTTGGCGCCTGCATGTATGCGCGTGCGGTGCGGTGTGTGCCAAAGCCTTACTGCAGGGAGCAGAGGCACGGAGAAGAGCTGCTTGACTCCTGCCATGTCTTCGCAGCGGAGGCTCGGATACTGCGGTGATGATCGGCGTGTGTTGTTTACACAGCCTCGCTGTGATTGAACTCCACAGAAAACAAACAAAACCGTTACGCTACACTTGCGTGTGCTCCCACACATCCTCAGAGAGACAATTATTTGGGAAAAAAAAAAGAAATTAAAGCATGCCATATGTAAATATGAATCCAGTGAACGCTCCATTAGAGCTGCGATGGGGTCTCCTCTGAGTTGAACCCTGCTTGTTGTGTTTGTATGGTTTGTTGTGTTGTGATCCGGCTGCAACAGCAGGACCTCCATTTACTCAGGGTTCCCGGCAGGTCAGTGCATTAGCGGCAAAATGCTGAACGCTGCTGGACGCGAGGCTATAGGGGATAGCAAGGAGTTATTTTATGTGGCGCTCAGTGGTAAATGTTGGAGGACTTCTTGGAGTAAACATACAAGCCCATGCTGACATGTTCAGAAAAGAGCATACCCAATGCTGCATGTAGACAGAGCCACACAAACAGTGATGTGCACCAATGATGAGTGTTTTTTAAAGCAGCGCAAGCCACGAGTGTGTGTGTGTGTGTGTGTGTGTGTGTGTTTCATAACCATGCACTGTGCATGAACAAAAGGGAACGGGGCCTGTCGGCCTATCAAGTTTTCACTGCATGGAGAATTCAGCAGTAAGTGTGGATCAATAACCTCTGGTGGATGTGAGAAGCAGGGGTGCAGCTAAAAAATTTTGGCCTCCTGGAAGCTGCCGCTGTGGCGCAGTCAAATCCTCGCTGATCTCAGGCTTAAAGCCCCCCCTCCGCTCCAAAATGCATCAGTCAGTGTGACTTCTCTTTGATGTTTTATGGCACAGTTGCTGTTCTCTCTCTAAATAGTACAGTCCATTTACAACATTCATTATGCCGACTCCATTTTTGTAGGAGCTACATTTATAAGCTACTATAAATAATCTCTGCAAGGGTGACACTAACTAGGATTCAATACACATATGTTGTGGGACGCCAGAGATACTGAATACAACCCAAGTAGAAGCATTTTGCTAATAAGGACCCACCAGAAGCAGGAAATATATATCGCTCATGTTCTTCACTGCTTAGTTTCAGCCATTGTTCAGAATAAACAGATGAGCGTTCATCATTGTTACAATATCATAGGCTACTATAATTACATAATACTGTACCAGTGGTTACTGTTATGGAATAGTAATGATTGTTGATCCATCAATCCACCTAAACCTCTTCTCTATATGGACTTTGTTATTTTAACAAATTATTGTCAAGCAGTGCAAGAAAACATTCCACCTTAAAAGCTGCAGGCAGCTGCTGGTTGCCTTTGAGTGATATTTGGATACACTCACCCATTCATATGAATGAAGATTTGTGAAGATTGTCATCAGCTAAAGGTGCATACCGCCTGATAATCCTCCATGACAAAGACGTACAAAACAGACAATTTTTTTCTTCAGTATGAAACTTGACTGAGCCCATAAACTCAGTGAGAAAGTATTTACTGAGGTCAAAACAGAAAGCTGTTTTCACATAGACTTCTACCACAGCTATCGCCATCTGGTGGCCTTCAAACAGAATGCAGGTTTAAGGCACTTAAGCGTTGGCTTAATTTTTCTGACTGGAAACTAAACCCATGTTTTCCACTGGTCAAAAAAATTAAAGGAACACTTTGAAAACACATTGGCTCTCAAAGGGGGAAAAAAAAAATCGTGCTGGGTATCTATGCTGATATGGACTGGGCAATGTGTTGGAAATAAACGGATGCCACATCATTTGATGGAAATGGAAATCGTCAACCTACAGAGGCTGAATTCAAAGACACCCTGAAAATCAAAGTGAAAAAATGATGCAGCAGGCTGGGCCATTTTGGTGAAATTTCATTGCAGCGACTGAAAATGGTGCTCAGTGTTTTGGATGGCCCCCACATGCTTGTATGCATGCCTGACGACGTCGTCAATGAGCTCTTGGACAGTCTGAGGTGTAACCTGGTGGTGTCAGATGGACCGAAAAATAATATCCCAGAGGTGTTCTTATTGGATGTAGGTCAGACACACATGGGGGCCAGTCAGTGCTATCAAGTCCTTCATCCTACAGGAACTGCCTGCATGCTCTTGCCACATGAAGCCGTGCACCAGGAGGAAGTCACTGCCCCAATGACAGTCAGGCTCCACAGTATTGCGCAGTATCAATGAGCCATCCTGGAGGAGTTGGAGTACCTGTGTAACAGCTATAGGGTCCAGGTATGACCTCATGCTACCAGTAGTGACACTGACCCTAGCCAAATGCAAAATTAGAGAAAAAAAAAAGAAAAGATGAGGAGGGGAAAATGTCAGTGGCCTCCACCTGTAAAACCGTTCCTGTTTTGGGGGTTGTCTCATTATTGCCCCTCTAGCGCACCTGCTGTTAAGTTCATTAACACCAAAGCAGCTGAAACTGATTTTTTTTCTTTTCTTTTTTTAATAACCTGCTCTGTCTGGCAGCTTTTGCAGTCAGAATCATGATCTGAATACACTGATGAGCTCTATAAACTCTCCATAGGCTCCTCTTGTTAGTGCTTTCCTTTTTCTTGTATGTATTTATTCATTTTTATTATTATTCACATGTGTGCACGTGCAACGCAGCAATACCAAAGCTGACGGGGGGGGGGGGGGGGGGGCAGAGAAGAGAAAATAAAAAAATGGGAGAAAATAAGAGACAACACAAGTACATCATCAACTGCTGCACCTGCTAGAAAACAACAAAAACATGAACAGCACCTGATAAAACAAAAAGCAAAGTGAATACACATGTTGCGTTGTGTGTGTATGTGTGTGAGCGAGTGTGAATGTGTCTGTCTGTCACAAAACGTACTTGATAATGAGGGTGAGAAGCTGCATCAGTGCCAGAGGAAGACAGAGAAAGACCCCCAGGAGCACTGAAGACCCGAGGCCACACCTCCTGATGCCAGCTGTGTGCTCACCCCTCGACGAAGCCCTCACAGCCAAAGGGCAACAGTCCCAGAGAACCGGAGGCCATGAGCAGACCACCCTGCCAGAGGCCAGCCATCCCCAGCATGAGCCGAGAACCGTGCCATCGGTGCTCCCGGATATTTAAATGCAAAAAAGAAGAAGGAGAAGAAGGAGAAATGTTCTCTAAGTGTTGAACGACGACGAATTCATGAAACGCTGAAGGTGATTGTGCAGGGACAGAGCTGCGCGAAGATAAAATGCATCGATGTCATTGATGACTGGGATCTGTGCACTCTTCACCGACAGAGTGAACACACGAGCAATTACAGCCCTTCCCAGTGTCATATTCTAATGCAGTTACAAAAAGCATTCACAGCGATGGTTATCTTCCTGAGATTGGAGCTGTAACTGGTAAAAGCTGAACAATTTCCCCTGTTATAATAGATTACTAGATTAATATTTTGCCACTGTGATAAAAATGTCATCAAAGCTGTAACTATGAGCATTAAAATTTACCTACAACAAAAAAAAAACAAGCAACAGGTAAACAATGTAACATGTAACAGGCCAAAGACATGATACAGGACATAACCTGATTAGATATTATTAATATTAGTGTGCGATTAAACATTATCCAGATTATTGTTGGTCTCTGCGTGTCTTTGAGTGCCGCAAATCATGCATAGTTATCTCAGTACCGAGGAGCGTCATTAATATGGGCTGTTCTGACATATAATCATATAACTTCCACGCAAGACTGAGAAGGAGTTCACAGTTTCACAGTCTCAATATGACAATGACTCAGAATCTGGCTGCAGAAAGTTGAATAATTCACAGCTGAATGCACCCTTTGTTGGCGTTCTTTTGCTGTCAGATATGAAGGCAGGCTCAGGCAGGTGTGTTGCTGCCAGTTGGAAATATAAAGATGTGGACAAGAAACTCAAGAAACACTCCAGATAAAGAGTCCTCTCAAGAGAGGCTTGTAATTGCTGCTGAGCTAAGATAACCACATTAAAAGAAAACAAAACCACAAAAAAACAGAACAAATCCTAAATGACATGCTATCACAGACACCATCAATGAGTTCTTAATTAAACTGCTTCTCTGCTTTGAAGCAAATATAATAGGGGAAAAATCAATATGTTTACTGACTGAAGGTATCCAAAAATGGCTTGTCAGACAATAAACGAGGGATGTTGCTGCAGTAAAATTGAGGGGGGGAAAAAAAAACAGTGGTTTGCAAAGTATAATTCAAAGTGTATTTGTGTTCCTGACTAAAGCAGACAAACACAGGTAAAAAAAAATGGAGGCAAGTGTCACATCATTCGCACCTGCATTAACAATAAAATCAAAGCCATGTGCTCAGATGTCAAAGTGGAATTTTCATCGTCTGCCAAGAGTGTCACAAGCCGCGCTCGCTTCTTTGAAATGGATTATCAAGAGGTACTGCAGCATATTGTCACAAGGGGGTTGTCACTTTTGCCAGCTGCTGAGCGTGTCTGGCACAGCTGGCCCGCTCCTCGCTCCAACTTCCTCTCTGAAGGAGAAGAACAGTGCAGTAAGGTGTTGTGCAAAGAAACTCCCAAAGGGAACCTGAGTTGCTGCACATTTTATACACAGTCTGTTTTCCGAAGCCCGATCCTGAAGTTTGAGAAAACTGAAACGTCTGTATTGGAGTTACATTCAGTCGCACTTTTTTTTCTTTCTTTTTTGGTCATTTTTATGTTTTTCAATCACAGTTGTAGAGATACAGACAGAAAACGTGGGAAAAGAGAGAGACAAAGGTGCATGAAACGCAACAAACCTTCTTTTGGTGGGAGCCATGCTGCAGCTTTAAAAATTAGGCTAGCCATGCACCGAGCCACAAAACCAGGACAACTCTTAACACCAGTCTGCCACGAAAGGTGCAGCTACAACACTGACAAGTTGCGTTGTGTACACGCGGTGTGACCCAGGATCATGTCTGAATTTGTGTCTGCTCTTCCTTGACAACATTTTCTCACCGGCAACTTTTATGATAAGTTTCTGTGCCAAGACGTAAGACGGGAGGAGGTAAAACTCATGTTTTACAAGCGCTGCCCAGAGCTCAGTGTGAGACAGTCACACGCATCCTTATACAGGCTTGGACCGACTCATCAGTGCATGTAGTGATATTTAGATGAGGCATCAGTGTAACCAGAGTCAGCGGAAGGAAACAAATAAAGGCAAAAATCCTGCAAACAATGTTACATGAACTGAGTTTCAGTCAGTCAGCACCGGTGGAACGGATGATTGTGTAAATGTAGATTACCTTGATGCATACTGCAAGGAAACACTGAATTCAGCTCAGAAGGAATTGGGAAGTTGCTGGGTTGAAGACATGAGTGCACGATTGTGTTGATTTTTACTGCATCTCAATGATGTATCAGTGCAGGGGCTCAGAGATTCCCAGATTATACAGAGGGAGATGCTGCAACAGCTTGAAAAGATGAAACCTTCTGGAGAAAACTTTGGTCTGAGCAGCAGAGCGAGTCTGGTGCGTCCTCGCTTCCGGTATAAATGGTGACATCTGTGTTCGACCAATGTGGCGACCGTAATCTCGCTTTTAGGACTTTGAAAAACCGAAAGAGACAAGCAGCAGCGCGGGTCTCTGGTTTTGTGGGGGAAAGCAGTGTATCATGCAAATATGGGGTCTAAACATGAAGGTCAAATGTTACATTTTTGGATTTCCTTTTATTCCTGCCTTTGCTCCTGCTAACCTGGAACTTTCCAGACATGCTGACTTGGGTACAGCAAGAGTTCTGGAAAAGGTGTGGACTGATGTCAGTTTGTATTTGCTTTTACTCCCCCAGCCTCTGTTCTGTCTCGATCATACTTACTGCAGTCTGTGATTGCATGCATAATACTCCTGTCAGCCTGGCAGGGCTCACACTGATGCTTTTATTGTGATTATTATGATTCCTCTGCAACCACATCCACTCACATGACATTAAAACAACAGTAAAAAGTGAAATAATAATTTTACGTTGTGCTTACTTGATCTGAAATGTAGAGAAAGTAAATCAAAATAATCCATTTATCCATCTGAATTTATAAAAATGGAATAAAATCTGATGGTTAGATTAGTTATTAAGTTAGTTTTTTAGTGTTGAGGTTTACAGCGACTCAAAGAAGCCTCACTAGAAATCTCTAAGTGAATTCTATAATGGCAAAGATTGAGGTCATCCTGCCACTGACCCCAAACCAGCTGAAACATATGAGCCAATCGTGTTCTCGCACTGGCATGTGCAGAGTTAGAGCAAACATGACCTGTTTGCTGGACGACACAGAGAAGTATAACTTGTAGAAAAATAAATGTTTTAAACTTTATTTTGGGCAGTGTCACCATCGCCATTGTTAAGCTTTTTATCAGGTTCTATTTATGCCATTTTCATAACCCAGTAACCATTTAATGGCGCTTTCCCCATGAATGTAGATAGGGGCTTTATAAAAACTGCCAAAATAACTCCATCTATATGTTACCAAGACGGCTTCTGAGTAGCAAGACCCGCTTCTAGAAGGACTTTGGTTTAGCTCCAATACAACCCTGATGCTGACATCATGGAGTCAGAAGAGTTGAGAGAACCTGGACCTGATGATCGGTGGCAGCCTGCAGAAGAACAGCCTTGGAAACTTTTCACATTGCTGCACCTTTTAGGAACTTCAAATGTACACAGTTGAAGTTAAAGGCACAACACTTGTGGACGTATGATTGCCTTCACCTGCCCAGATGTCTAAAAAAAAAAAGGCTTCATATTGTACCTGAATAAGGCTGCTCAGTGTGATGGGGTTTTATCTTGTGTTTAGCCTGTGTTCCTGTACCCTGTTTTGGGGCCATCTTCTTATCTTGATCCATTTATTCCGCACTGTGAAGCATGATCATACTTTATCTCAAAGAAACAATCTTGATAATATATACTGCTACTCGCTAGCTGTCACTCACCTTGCCGCAACTCAGAATTTATCAACAAAAGTAGGAATCGGAGCATGCGGTAGCTCGCAAAACCTACATGGAGTTCAGCATCCTCACAGTTTGTCAAAGTACAAACCAATCCACTGAGGAACTCCCTGACTAATGTTTTTTTCTTGATAAACTCAATCCAACATATTACCATTGGGTATTTGTTTTTGCAACTAATACCGGGATGTATCTGCCCATAATCAAGCATTATTATGTGACTGTGTTCCAGCGTTCACAGCAAACTACAGAATAATACACTGGATCGATACACTTCTTGATTACAAATTTCTCCCGGGAACTGTGCTCAATATATATTGTTAAATTGATCGTTAACGTCACGCCAGTGTTGCTTATATGCCAGAGGTGGAAAGAAAAATGAAACTCTGGAGAGATGTATTGTGAGGGAGTGGAGAGCTTAAGGGAAATAAAGGGGGGGAAAAAAACACAACAAGGAAAAGGGGAGAGCTATTCATACGTGTGAAGTGGCTGAGTGTAAGGGCAATCTATTTGCTACCAAGGCGATGACAGGAGTGGGCGGGCGTTCGATATCATAGCAGTGCAGAGGCGGAGCAGCAAATCTACCTTTCCTCTGTCCCCGCTATCCATCCGCCTATCAGTCCATCTGTCTGACTGTACACGAAGAGGGAGGGGCCGGGAAGGCCGAGGCAATCGAGTGATGACCGTCAGTCAGGAGAGGAAGGGTGCGAGATGTGGAAAAGTGGTGCGGTGATGGATGGCTGAACAGTAGAGCAAACAGAGGGCTTAAAAGGAGGAGTGGAGATTATAAGTGGAGAGTCTATTCTTTTTTACAGATATCCTCACCCCATCTGGTATTAGTGTGATCTGTATCTGCATGTAATTTTATCGGGGTAAGAACATCTGCTGGGCTCTTCTTAACATCTGGGGGTAACCTTTAACTTAAGGGCTGGCTGAAAGAGCTGGCTTGGTAGCCTGGCCGAATCAGTTAACGTAAACGTAATCATTTGTTGATCCCTCTCTCTCCTTATGGAGAACAGGAATAAAAATGAAATAAACTTCTTTTATTGCTTTTATTGGATCCTTTTGCAATGCAGCATATGGAAAAAAAATACTAGGAACCTTCTATAAATTAAAAATGGAAGCAGCTACTGTCTTATTATTGTACTATATATAAGTTTGCGACCTTATGGCTTTATTATGACCTGTGTTAGCTTGTATCAAATTACTATAATCACACTATATTTTCCTTTAACGCAGTAATGTAATGCACTACTGTGTGAAATTCAGAAATCACAATACAGTTACTATTCATAGACTAACGCTGTTATAGAAGTTCTTCAACTGTCTTCACTGCGGACGGATAGAAAAAAAAATATATCAAAATGTGTTCATGTGGAGAGAGGAAAAAAATAAGTTTTGAGGAGTGGAGATATGAACTTTACTTTAATTTTTATTGCATAAAAGGACAAGAATATGATGGTAATGTGCAAAACTGCCAGGCCAGAAACAAATATCCTCTGATGTGAGAGCTCCTCTTCCCTGCAAAGACAGCATGCTAAACACTGAACGTGCTGATACACTTGAACATAACCTGATTAGATATTATTGGGTTACGTTGGGTGGTATGAAAAGTTCCTAACACAGTTTCCTGGTTGCTGGCCGTCATTTAGTACAAAAATATTTGGCCTCTATGGATAATTTCCCATTCATAACAGTGAATTTTTTATAGCTCATCCATCTGGATAATGGAGTCAGGGGCATGGCCTCCCATCACAGGGAGCTGCAGACAGTCGTGGTAATTGAGACACTGACTTGTTTGTTCTGTTGGTGCCTTTTGGAGCCGTTTTAATTATCTGACACAGTATGTCCCTCTATTTGGTACAGACCATCTTAGAAGTATGTGCTTTAGTTTTGTTGAGTCTAATTCTAGTATTATTAATTACTAGAAGGTACATGACTCTGTACATTGTACCATACCAGTAATGGATTTATATTGCTAACCAAACTAGCTGGTGTTAGCTAATAAAGCACAGAGTTGACTCAGTTTGCTTTAGCGGCCTTTGAACCTTCACATTATGACCCCATTTTCAAAACCCTCTGAAAACGAATTTGTTTACATTTAAATCAAACGGAACCTCGAACATTTATTCTTTATTTGTGTCCATTTATCGCTTATTGATTTGACTGACCTGAAGTGACTAAATATCGGCATTTCTAAGTGACATCCTGGTATATTATCAGTGTTCCTGTACATTGAACCTATGTCATTTATAAATGCAGTTGGCTCCCAAGCTTGCTAGCATTAGCTGGTAATATCTGGCTCTGAAACTGACAAATATAAAATAATGCAAAACAAGTGGATGATAGCACAGCTACTGCCACGTTTTAAACGATACTCTAACTTCCTGTTCGAATCTTTGTTTATGCGGGGCAGACAGTTAGAAGACAGCTGGGTAAAGGTAAAGGGAAGGGTGCTAAAATAGCTTGTTTCACTGTATAAACCAAGGAGCTGCGCCCATCATTTGAAGTTAAATATGGATCATGTTGAACTGTGAATCATGCAAAGCTGTAGTAGAGACCCAGAATAAAAAATACGGAGTTGTAAATGAACAAGTGATCGCCTTTAAGATCATCCGTTTCTACCACATTAATGGAAGGTTAACGGAGCATCTGAGCATCAGGATAGGTGACAGCTCATCAAGATGAGTGACAAGCGGGGAAGTTCACAGGCGCTTTAATCACCACTGACTCAAACCAGAGAATGAGGATATCACCCAGCCCACACTCGCACATTCCGCCAGACACAAATCCACATGTGCATAGACATACAGAGGCTACCATATGAATATATATCTATTTAATTTGACTATCTATCATTCAGTTGACAGAATTTTTTTCATTTACATGAAGACAGCGCCTACTCTGCACTATGTGGAAGGTCAGATAGTGAGAGACATTTATTCACTGTAGCTAATAAATACATATTCTACAGGTTTACCAGAGGACACTGGTGCACTGAAGAGATGGAGGCAGCATTACTTGGTTCTTGTTGGAGTGATGGTTATTGTGCAAGCTCACACTTTGCAAGATCTACTGTAACTTAAAGCTTAGATTAAAATGAGCAAGGTCACCTTCATTTCTTACATTTTTAAAAGAGCTGCTTTGAGATTGTCCAGAACCTTCTCCTACCACCCCCGTAGCCATGAAAACACAGCTGCAATATGTATGCATATTTTATACCACATAAACAATGCGCCATAAAGCATTCCGTTGGTTTGGAGATGTAATACAAATGTTCTTTAGTAACTTTTGCAGCTGTTGGCACTTGTTCTTACCCTGCTAATAATTTCTTGTTATCATCAATCACTTGCAGATATTTCCCAAGACGGGCTAGATGCTTCAACTCAAAGTGATATTTCAAATTCATTGCCAATGTGGCTGATGTTCTGAATTGATTTTTTTTTTCTTTCCAGAGGCACAATTTGCATGAAAAAAAAAATAGGACTTCATGTCAGAATCTGTGCTGATTTGTTTATAAAAAACCTTCTGATGCTAAAGTGAACTGCCAATACTGCTGCACTTTGCAGTAAAGGGATTCACTTAAATATGCAAACTATTATATAGAACACGAAAGGGTATGATGTTTTACTGAAGTGTATAATGTACTCAGTCCTGTGAAAAACCCTTTTTTCCACACAACTGGACGTAATCATAATCGATTGAGAGGGCAGCGCTGGGGAGTACTAAATGATAACCTGCTAATTTTGGCAAGCACAAAAAGTTTAATGAAAACTAACTGCAGTGGCAACTGGAGGGTGAGCCCAGAGAAAGCAACGAGATCCTTCAGCGCAGCCTGAGCTCCCTCAGGGAGCTTTCTGTAAGCAGTCTTCGGGAATAGTTCTCCCGGCTTCTTGAAGGACATTCCAAAGCGCTTCTTTGGATCTTGGCTGTTTTTGTGTTCTGTTCAGTTAAGATCATCCCACACTGCTTCAATAATGTTGAGGTCCGGGCTCTGGGGAGCCCAATTCGTGACTGATAGTGTTCCATTGTAGTTATTCTTTTACTGCATCGGCCGTGTGCTTGTGATCAGTGTCATGCTGAAAACTTATATTGCATAATAGATAAAAAATGTCCATCAATTTTGACATCCCCAACATCACTAGCAAAAATGACAGAGCCTCCACTGTGTTTTACAGATGGCTGCAGACACTTTCTCCTGACCTGCTCTATACACACTGATGACCAGAGAGACAAGACAGGACAAAAGACACACTGTGGAAGAGAGCCACAGATTAATAATAACTAGTGATTACTATATCACTACATAAATATATTTATACAGTGATTTATTATCACTATATAAATCACTATATAAAGTGATTACTATAACTGGGGCAATGATTTACAAAATGAACATGAGACCATAGACTCATTAGCAAAGTGTTTACGGAGGTCACAGATCAAGTGAGCAGCAGATGCAGAAATGTTATGGAGCTGGTTGAAGTGTGGTCTAAGACTTAAAAAAGAAAACTGGACAGTTCGTATATATTTAAAGGTGTAAAGCATAAAAACGAGCTGGAAAAGAGTCAGAAGACGTGGGTGACAAACTGACCTGAGATATTTGTAGAAGGATAAAGGCAGCCCTGGATGGAAAGGCAAACTAGAAAAATGAGGGCAGAGAGAAGCAGAGAAGCAGCGCCTAAAACTGAGAGTAGCGTTTGAGTTTACTTCTAGTGGGAAAGAAAGAAAGTGCTTCACACATAAACAAGCAGGCACACACACACACACACACACTCGACACCTGTCTGATGTTGAGGAGTGTTTGTATGTTGGGTCATGCTGACTGAGTGCCGCAGGTGTTATTTACCCGTGCCTGTATGGCCCACCACTATGCCATGAAAAAAGCATTGATGGGCTGGTTTCAAAGAGCCTTACCTGCTCTTTCAGCATCAAAAAGTGCACTTAGGAGCCTCTGTAATTTTCCATCCCTTTTCTCAGCTCAGGTCATATTATGATGAGCAATAGTCCCTCTCTTTCTCTCTCTCGCTCTCTGTCTCTCATCCTCAATCCAACCACCTGTCTTTCATCCCCCCCACCTCCCCTTGCAATCTCATCTCTGTCCTGACTAGTTCACTAGCTACACTGAAGCTTTGTTGCATTAAAAACAACTCTTGACTTAAAATAATAATAATAATACAATTTCACTTTAAACTCAGCATGCTTCTGATAGTGATTCAGTTATAATCAGAATTCTGTGCAGAAATGCATGAGATTAAAGTATAAATGCACTGCAGAGGTATTGGAGATGTAATCATTCAAAGCACCTCTGTAGGTGTTCGGAGCTGCATCTGGGCACATTAAAAACAAGGAGGAAAAGCTGTGTGCTGCCAATCAACATGCAGCTATGATTACATAAAGACAATAATCATTAGCATGAGGATATGATTGAGGTTACACATGGTATGCATCTTAGCTGGCGACACCAAACTGTTTTTCAAGATGTTTATGCAATGGAAACAGCCCGCTGTCATTCTTTTCAGTGAAAAGTAAAATCTGAGAAATATTTTCACAAGCTGTGTGTAAACCTGTTTAAATATGTTGTTGTTCTTCACAATGTATTTTCAATATTATATGTAGCACGCGATGATATAACACTGTCACCTTTAACACCTTAGGAGACAGGTATAGAGAAAAGTGCTTCTCTCAGAT
>JAVDPK010033121.1:0-20847 GCA_034780415.1 Cichlasoma orientale
CTGTTGCAAACTATAAAGCTTGCTGTAGTTTCATTTTCTGCAATAAAATGAAGCCAAACGGCGCTTCTCTTCCTCTCGGACATTTCCATACTCCGGTGGTGTCTCTCTCCGTACTGTGAAGTGTCGCGAGAGCGCTGAGTGGGCGGGCCAGGCTGAGCCTACCTGCATGGCTGTTTGGCTGTCGCCGCTGAGCCACGTGACAGTGCAACAACAAAAGACGAGAGGGGGGAGGGTGCGCTGCTTGGTGCTATGTGACACAGACTTTGATGAATGCGCGTGCGCAGCAGTCAGTGCGTGCGGGAGAGAAAAAAAGCTTGAGTATCGATCTTTTTACACGAGTATTGCTCAATATCAATACTCCAATCCGCCCACCTCTACCCATCACTAGTCCAAGCTGTGGTCGTGGTACTTCAGCATCTAGCTGTCTTTACTGTAGAGGAGCGAAAATAAAGGGTGTAACATGTTGCAGGTAAATGCAACGTTTCTAAATGCTCGACAAATATCAGCAAACACACAAAGTGTCTGCAGTTTGTCACACAGTGTGTCTGCTAGCTAAAGGTCCAGCCGCTGTGTTTCCAGGGAGAGAAAAGAAAGAGAGAGATAAGTTCACTCAGAGACGGAGAAAGATGTAAGAAAGAGGACAGGAGAGGAAGAAGAGAGGTTAGATTTAAAGGTAAGGACTGCTCAGTGACATCTGATAAACTGGAAATTTAAAACTTACATCTTAAAATCAGATCTTGGATCAGTATATGATGTGAAGTTGATGTTTTTTCATATTGTGAAACGTCCTGCAAAACAAACTGAGGTACACTAAGTTTGTGTTATTCAAAATACTGCAGTTTAGCACAGGATAAACAGGTTCGTTTTCTGTACTGTGGTGAATTTACAGTAAAGCTCTGCTGGACTGGTGCACAGCAGCTGTGGTGTTCATGGTCAGAGTTACAGGTTACAGCAAGTGCAGCAGAGATGAGTTTGAATTTAAGCTGAGATGATGCTGAGATTCATTCACTGAATTCAACCATTATACCAACTGCATGCTGTCAGTATAACGACAGTATAAACAGTGTACTGTCAGTGTAGGGATGAAAATCAGCCAAGATAGCTCGTGAAATACTGGCTTACGTCTTGTTGTGTAAATCCACACAGAGCAGCAGCAGCTGATCACAGTCTGATACAAAGAAAATCTACTGGAGCTCACAATAGAAGTTATTGTCCTGCTGATGGGTTAAGGACTTTCTACGGCCTTGTGCAGCTCTAGAGGAACTGCCTGTCTCTTGGAATCTCCTCCATGCTCTTGAGACTGTGCTGGGAGACACAGCAAACCTTCTGGCAAAAACTATATAAAAAAAAAAAACAAAAAAAACCCGTGTCCTCCACCTGTAAAACCATCCCTGTTTTAGGGGTTGTCTCATTGTTGCTCCTCTAGTGCACCTGTTGCTAATTTCATTAACACCAAAGCAGCTGAAACTGATTAACACCCCCCTCTGCTATTTAACTGACCAGATCAAAGTGGCAACACTACCATCTTTGGAACAATAGATTGGAGGTTCAAATCCCGATGATGAGAAACAAGGCTACGGCCTAAGTGCAAAGGATGAGAATTCTACTACGCATACAACCCCAGCGAAAGGGGTTACACGAAGAGGATGTGGATTCTTCGACACCCTACACCTAGACTAACATCGAAACAGCTAGCAGCTCAATGTTCCAACATCCGCAAGAAGCTATTGCAACTGAATGTGAAATGTAGATATCGTCACACGTCGTGTTCTATTTGACCACCAGTCCCCAAACCACCGTTTGCAATAATACAGCAAGAAAAGGGGGCACATTTTAACATCTGAAACTGTAGTTGTGATATTTGTCATTAAAATATTACTAAAACGTCTGCTTGATTGTTAATCAGTTAACTAATGGTCTCGCCGGTGAACATTCTGAGTGGAGGCATTGTTAAAATCTGGAAAAAGTGACCGTTTTTACCACATTAACGAGCGATTTAAATGTCTAGACTGCGTCTAAAATGCCAAATCAGAGAGAGGAGGCCACTGATGATTCCCCCGCTGACCTTCCCTGTCTGGAAAAACCCGACTCTCCAACAGGTACGTGGCAGTTATTACAGCAGTTATTGTTTTCAGACACATTCAGGGGCCATTAGTAATTGAAATATTACCACTGTGGCAGTTTTAATTATCTGTGGGTGTGTGTGTCCTGTCTGTGGTGTCAGGGAGCCCACCCACTGCCTCATTATCCAGTCTAATGGAGCTGGAAAATTGTGTTTCCAACCTGAGCCTCGCACATGAGATAGTGGTGAACAGAGACTTCTGCTTCAAGCCCAGAAGTCCTCCCACAGACAGGCAAGAAAACACTTAACCGCATCGACGGTGACCTTGGTTATTCTTAGTTCCTGTATTAATGAGTGTTTTGACTCTTGAGCTGTTCTTTTAAACTGCGTGTCTGCAGCCTGGAGGGCAGAATGACAGAAATTGTTCACCGGGCCTTTTGGGACAGTCTTCAGGAGCAGCTGAGCAGCGATCCTCCAATTTTCAGCCATGCGGTCCTTCTGCTGCAGGAAGTCAAAACTGTGAGTGTCTGCCATTGGAAGGGTCACAACCCAAAATCAGATAAATAAATGTTCTTGCAGCAAATTGGATTTGTATTTGTGGGAAAACCCTTGTATTTTAATTTGTACATCCCAGTTGGTGTTTGTGTCGAAATCCTGATGCATTCAGGTGCCGCGGACATTTTCACACGAGAAGGAAGCTGAACGAGTTGCTGTCGAGCGAGAAAACATCTGTATTTTACGTGGAAATTTAACCAAAAATGATATCCAAACGTTCATGTTGAGGGTCAAAAAAAACCTCTTTTCTTTGATTCTACTGAAAAATGTCCGCTTTAATCAAATCCATTCTACTACTCTTTTATCTTCGATGTGTATTTGACAAATAAAGAATCAAAGAACTGGATGAACTGAACATTTCCAAAATACACTGCAGTGAACACAGACATTTTTCTTCACATTAGATGCTTCAGTCCCTGCTCATGCCCGGTCACGTCAGACTGAGGTCTCAGCTTGACGAGGTGCTGGACTTGGACCTGATCCAGCAGGAGGTCGATCACGGGGCTCTGGACCTCCACAGACTGGCGGAATTCGTTATCAACACCATGGCGTCTTTATGTGCTCCGGTGCGCGACCCAGAAGTCAGAGCACTGCGGGACCTCAAGGACCCTGTGGAGCTCCTGAGGTAAGGGGCAGGTTAACAACACCTTCACTGAATAAACTTGGAATCAGTGCTGGGCTGTTGCCATGTATTAAATCCAGCATGCAGCAGGCTGTATTTCTGTAATGACATCACTTCCAAACCACATTATTACAACAAAATGTAATGTAAAACCACATTAATATACATTTACTGCTCAGTTTTCTGCTTAGCAGTGTCGTGTTAGTGTAAGATAAATGCAACCTTTTTTTAGTTAGTGTGAGTGTGGACACTCAGTTCTGCATGAATACCTCCCATAATGTCCAATTAAGACTAAAACTTATCACGCTCAGCTTGTGCAAATACTCAGAGGCTGGATTAGTGCAATTTTTTTAAAGGTCCTTCTTGTAAATTCTTGGGTATTAAAAATGGTATAAAACCTTTCCAAAATTAACTAAAGCTATTAAAAAAATATGAAGATGCAAATCCATGACTTTTTGTCAAAAACATCTATGTGTTGTGTTGAAGAGATTTCAACTGAAGTTGAACTAGAGCCAAGTTGTATTTTCATGTAATACCAATTTGTACTGTGCTGTGAGTTGTGCAGCCTGTGTTTAACTGGGCAAATGATCTTAAAGAAATGCAGGTAGAACTAAAAAGAAGTTTAAAACCGTGGCGCACATGTGAAAGCAGCTGAACGTTCTGCCCCCTGGCGGTCGATGTTGCCTTGTTTCTAACAATCTCAAAAAACGTTTCACCCAAACCCTCAGGGAGATCTTCCGCGTCTTGGGGCTCATGAAGACCGACATGGTTAACTTCACCCTCCAGAGCCTGAGGCCTCATCTCATGCAGCAGGCCGTGCAGTACGAGAGGGCCAAATTCCAGCAGATCCTGGACAAGCAGCCTGGTGAGAAGGGATTTCATTTCCAGCACGCTTCAATCTTGAAGCACACTGGTGCAGTCAGAGTGATAGATGAGAAAGGTGACTTTGTGAATGTTACATTTATGGTCGCTGGAAATTTCACTTTTCAATTAAACCTCTTTTGACCCTCGTCTCTCCAAAGCACCATCCTGCCATTTTTCAGCTTCCCGTATATTGGGTGAGGAGCAGGACAGCCAATCCCTGAACTGAGTTTTGGCTCATATACTGTCTTTCAGTAGTGCTGGCTAATCAGAGTAACTGGCAGTGTGACAGGGCCCCTGGTGCTGAAAAAGTCATGTTAGCATCCATCCATTTATTTTCTTAACCACTCATCCAACTTAGGGTTATGGGTGAGGGGGGGCTGCAGTCTATCCCAGCGGTCATATGGTGAGAAGTGGCCTAAACAAAGGGCTGACGAGGAGAGACGGACAACCACACACTCTCGCATCCACACTTATAGCCAATTCGCAGTCATCAGTTCAATAACGAGCATGTCTCTGAACTGTGAGAGAAATCTGGACCCTTATGAAAGCATTTAGTCTTTATATAAGTCTTATATAAGTGCATATAAGTCTTTATTTTTCCGTGTAATTACTGCACTCTGACATTTTGTTTGCAAACTATTTTCTTAAAGTAGAAATTCTCAAACTTTTGACTGTTTGATCTATAAAATGTTTACCACTCTTTAGTCTCTTAACTAAATGTCTGTTGAACACAAACATATTTAGTTTTTTTTTTCCATAGAAGAGAAGAAACTAAGTAAATATACACATTTAAGAAACTATGTGAGAAAAGCGCCAAAATGGTTCAGGTGTTGGAAGTAAAGAATCATCAGATCAGTCATCAGAAAATCACAGTTATTGAAAGAAATGACAGAGAAGGGAAAACTTGAGAGTTCAGTATGTGTCTCAGTGAAAAGACATAGCAGGATGGAGATGACTGACTTTTTTACAGACCACTAAGGTCGGTGTGGGGAAACCGCAGAGGTAAATTCAACACATTATTGTGTTTTAAAGGTGCACATGTAAATACAGCATGTTAATAATAACTGCAAACACATATATGCAAAGAGTTAGATGCGCATGCATAATAAACTCAGTGAATTCACTGCTAAAGTTTACAGGAGTTTCTAGCCTTACTGAATAGAGTATGATGTTTATTTTTTTTAATGATGGTCCCCATTAGAGTAAAAAAGGATGATAAAGCAGTTGGGCCCGCCGTGTGATTGACTTATTTAAGGTTGCACTGTACGAGCGTGCAGCGATCGCTCAGTTTCTCAGTCGATCGGCCCCTCGATCGTCATAAAAGCAAAGGTGGTGATGGTGAAAATGTTCAGCTTGAGGCTTCAAACAGGACTTCACAAACCAGTGGGTGACATAACAGTGGCTACATCCATTTTTAATGAACAGTCTGTGGCTCTGGTTCCCATACTCGCTCATTAGACGCCAAAACCCACCGTTCTCTTAGTCCTTCTTTAGTTTCTAAGTTTATTATTATTAACCATCTTCAGATTCGCTGGACTATACCACCGCCTGGCTTCAGGCAGCAGTGTCTGAGGAGGTGTCGGCATCTGAAGCGCAGTCTGAGTCTCCCGGTCCTGACAGCCGCGGTCCTCTCAGCGCCACCGCCGTCCTCAACCGGGCCTACATGCGGCTGCTCCACTGGGACCCGCAGGACCAGAAATATCCTGAGGTCAGCTGCCGTCTGAAAAATTTCGTCACGCCCACGCCTTTCATTGGGCCCAGTGATATTTTATTGATTATGAGGGAATGTTCAGTTTCCCTTCCCACTCCTCCTCACCGGGCCGCATGTTAGAGCATGTGACAACACATTAGAGGTCTCGCACCATTTTTTATCAGATGTTCCTGCAGAGGCCTGTCAAACACTTATTAGTCAACCGCAGACGTGTTTCAAGAGAGTGCAGTTGAACTGATTTTAGACTTGATGTTATTTAGCACTATTTAAATGGAACTGATACATCATAAAAGGTTGCATTTATATACTGTATGACCCCTGAGGTCATTCATCATTTATCGGTGACTTTAGCAATCTTATTTAAGGTTATAGCCATTAGGCTCTTTTATTGAGACATCAGTATCATGTTTATGCTGAAAACATTGCCCCATGTGACCCCAAGCTGCCCTCCACACACAGACCGTGCTGATAGACCGAGCCCGCCTAGATGCTCTTGGTCAGCCGCTCCAGATGTTGGTCCTAGAGGCGTCGGTGCTGCTCCTGACCAACGCTCAGTGTGGGCGCGTCGTTTTCTCCCTGCAGGAGTTTGTAGGTAAACTCAGGCAGTCCGTTACTGCCCTGCTGGAGGGCAGTCACACCAGGTAAGAGGAGGATGTGGTGATGCATGTACTGGCTGTCAAAGTGAACAGGTATTGTATGAGAAGGAAACCAATGGAGGTGACAGGAGGCAGCTAGCTTGTCAGAACAGATCCAGCTAACCTCATTCTTTCTGTTCAAGAGAAGGCGCGTCATGATTAGCAGATAAATGTGGAACAGCAGCTTGTAATATTCAAGGCCTGCTCGCACTCTGGTCTGAGTTGCAGTAAAATATAGCACAGGCTGTTTCTGCCTTAAACACCTTTGCTTTTTATAAAGACCCCCTCCAATGAAAATCAAGGTGTTTTTTTTTTTTTTACCCTTCGTTATATGTTCATATGATCTTTATTTAAACGTCAGAAGAGAAATCCTGAACAAAATTAGAAGACATTGTTATGCTCGAGCATCTCTGCCTTGAAAGTGTGGTGTACCGATGACAGCCAGACTTAATACTTAAACTTCAAAAAATGAACCAATCAACATGTGAGGTGAGGCTAACTTGTTAGAGCTGGTTATCTAACATTAGCCGTTAGAAAAATTAAATGTGGCCAAAGGACTAGAGCAGTCTTAGACCGCATACCTCTGAAAATCACCTCTACGCCGTGCATAAATCCATTCCCTAGATTTAAAAGCATGTCTGGATTATTTTGTGATGTTTTCTTGGGAAAATCAAGACAATGCCTCCCAATTTTTCTTATTTCAGTTCAATATGTATTTGGAAAAATTTGATGCAAATGATCTAATTTGCCCTATTTCAATCACTCCTAAGTCCTAAGTTGGTATAATTGTCAAATCCATCCATAACTTTGAGTAATTCTGCTAACAGACAACAAAACAGATGAAGTCTTCGGTGAAGACTGAAGTCCGTATATGTGCAAGTAATTCCCGTGATCCAGCTCAGGCTACTCAAACCAGACATTTTCTCTTTTTAACCTGACTCTGAGTGATGTAAATGAGAGCAGATGCCTTCAGTATGGTCACAGCTCAGACTGTGAACACAGAGACTCCACCTACCTCCTGTTCAAACCTTCTGTCTGACAGAGGCAGCCAGTCAGAAGAAAGTTGACTTAAAAGGGCGTGACCAGTGGGAGGAGCTAAAACTTCTTGTTTGAGACAGTGGATAAACTGAGGGCCAGTAGAAGTGGAGTAAGGAGGCTTTTGAACTGTGAATCATGCAAAGCTTCTTTAATAAAGTCCAATTATGGAGCTATCAGAACATAATAATTCTAACATTGTAGAACCTGTTCTGATAAACTGAGTTGTAGAGAGAATCTATGTGCAGGTCAAACATCTGTGGCTTAATTACTCCTACGTTATAATTTTATCACTGGATAGCAGAAAGTAGTTTTCAGTGTTTTAACAGTCGGAGCAAAGTGGATTCACTCCGGCATCAGGCAAGCAGCAGAGCGGTGGGAGGAGACGGAGGGCGGCACTAATTTGCATTTTCATAAATACACATGTACTAAAGGAGGCAGAGATGTAGAGTTATAGCTAAGCCATTTTAAGGAGTGCTATCATAGGGGAAAAAATGTGAATTATGATAAACAAAGTGAAGCTTGTAGGAGTTTTATCAACGCACAGGAGAGGAACTTTAACTGAAATCCTTTTCTTGGAGAACTCCTTTATTACTTCCATCAGTCCCAGGACCTTGTGGGTAAATGCATACGCCTGTGATGTAATATAGATCTCATAAAGACTGCTGATAGTTGGTCTGATGCTGGTTTCTGGTTCTATAGGGAAGCTGACCTGAAGGAGGCTCTGTTGGGGATTGGGGAGACAGTACTGCAGCAGGTGACTGAAGCTATGGCCACCCACGGAGGAGCAGCGCTGCCTCAGGAGAGCCAGGATCTGCTCAAGGGACAAATATCTGACCTGTGGAAACAGAACAACCCAGTTCGCGTGCTTATAGGTCAGATATGATGGGGGAAACGATATAAATCCACATATTGGACTTGCATTTCCAAGTGTTTATTGCTATATAATGGTGGCTGTAGAAACGAGGGGTGGCTCAAGACTTTTCCACAGTACTGTATGTTTTTAAATCAATTACCTCTAACACAAAAGATTTGGAATGATCTATCCTTGCAGACTGCTTTAAAAAAACAGTATATGTTCCTCTCGTTTTGTTTGTGTCACACGTTGAGCCACCATGAGAAAGATGTACTATAATGCTGCTGAGTTTAGGTCATCTCTGTTTAAACTTGGATGTGTGCTGCTGCAGAGAGCTGACTTCTCTCCCTCCCTCTCTCCATCAAACAGGAGAAAGGGTACAGGGTTTCCTTCAGGCCACGCTGCGGGGTGGCCCTGCTAAAAGGAGTCCAGAGCTGCCTGCTCCCCTCAGGCTGCTGAGTGCTGAGCTTGTTGAGCTGGGGACGGCCTTCGGGCGAATCGTCCACTTCAACCAAACAGTCTTTGGTCCCTTCTATGCGCCCATCCTCAGGAAACTGCTGTTCCAGCCGGGAGGGGCTGAGGCTGGGGAGGACTCGCGCTAAACTGAGGCTGACCCACACAACCGATGGTGACCTGAGCACAAGCTGCCATTTATTATTGAGTGCGGAGCTTTTAGAGTGTAAATACAGTGGATGGAAAAGTTCAAGGGAAACTCGGTTGGCAGATACATACCCAAGCTATAAAAAAAAAAGGCAGCTTTATAGATATGTTTGGTCTCCAGAAAAGGAATTTTCAGGAAAATGTTAGGACATAAAGTCCGACTCAAAGCAGGAGTCAAGTAGCAAATGAGTAGTTGCACTAGTACTTGAGTACTAGTGCATCATAACCAGAAATCTCAAGGCATTAGGGGAAATAAAAAAAGCTTTTGATTATATTTATTATATGTGGCCATCACAAGAGGTGGAATGTGAATGATTTTAGAAATCAGAGCACCGAAGAAAATATGTCTGTAAATAATAGTTAAGCTTAAATATGTAGCTCATGTTGAAAGATGTTTGTGAATAACTTACCAAAGACAGCATGCACTTTTTTTATTGTTTTTCTTCTTCTTCTTAAACCAAAAATATACTCAAGTGTTTCTTTTAGTTGCTGACATTGGTGGGGGAGTGTGCTACTCAACAAATACCAAAGTGATGATCTTCAGTATTTTTTTTTTCCACCAGCCATTCAAAGACATGAAAACGTGCATCATATAAAATAAATGACCATTCACTTGGTTACATTTTAAGCAATATTTTGGAAAAGCCCATTGCAGCATACACACTCAGTGGCCTAAGCTGAGTCCTAAAGGGGACTCTGTAATTTTTTTTCTTTTATCTTTTTTGAATACTAATACGGTTCATATGTATTTTGTTTAGTTTTGATTACATGTTATTGTACTGAAACTCAACCAGAGTCCTGTTTTTAATTTTTCACACACTGACTTTGCATGTGGTTGGAGTGACTGCTGTAGCTGACTGTCAGCAGTGTTCACAGAGTTTCAGAAACCCATTTGTGTCCTTTTATTTACATCTGTTTTTTTAAAATAACTTATTAAATAAACTGTATAAAAAAGATGGACGTAGCCTCAGGGTCTGAAAAGCAGAGCCAGCACTCAAGTGCCTTAAGCCGGCATTCTCTCTAATGGCCAGCAGGGGGCGACTCCGGAAGCTGCCGAAATAAGTTAAATTGTATAGACTTAAAAAAGAAAAGCGCATTTCCTCTAGTGGCCACTTGAGGCTGGCTCCAAAAGTGAATTAACAGCCTGCTACAAAAACAGATTTGGTCTCAACTATACAGGGTGTGATTTTTATTTTTAATAATTCATCCATTTGGCCTTTAACACTTAAAATCAGGGACACAGTATCTTTGACAAGTGTGCTACCAGTAGACATCTTTAACCTGGTAGCTGATTTTTCTATCTCAATATAAATATATATATATACATTTATAAATGTTAACGATGAGGCTTCAAAATGCGGAGTCCAGCAGGCAGTCGGTGATGTCATTGGTGGCTACCTTAGCGATGCACCCACCCAACTTCCTTCTGTTGCAATACAATGGCTGATGTAACCTGTATTTCTCACTCTTAGAAAGAGACTCAGGATCATCCTTTTATGTTAGCAAAGCGACGTCAGGCTTTTCTGACAATGTAACAAATAAATCCAATAATATAAATTAACACAATTGGTATTTATTAGTAAAATAATACATGACAATGAGACCAAGATAAATAAAATGTTATTTGCCTAATTTAGTCATTAATTTAGTCACTACTGCGTACTGCGGTCCTTTACAGTGACGCGTCTCCCTTACCTGCCGTCACTGTGAGTACACCTCACGCACACACGTGCGGTGTAAAGTCAATAAGAGAAATGTGAGGTGAAATAATACCAAACGGGGGTTGACAACAAGTTGTGTTACTGTAATAGTGCAATAAAGCTTTCCAACAAGTGTTACATGTTACACCAAACATAACCAGAGCGAGCAAGAGAGATGACAGAGAGTCTGAGCTCTTCAGCAATTAAGTAAAAAACTATTACAAACACACAAACGCCTCCAAACTGCTAATCCATAATGTTAGCCTCTCTGCTGCTGAATGCAGAAATGAAATAAATTTAGTAAAATAAAAAAAATTGAATGAACTTGTCTGTACGGAACCCAAATATCAGATCGATGTGCCCCTAGTCTGCATCCATCTTTTGTATTCAGTCAATCACAGTTAACATAAAGTTTATGTCACTTTTGTCAGTGTTATTTTCCCCCTTAGTTCATGCTACAGTCACACTAGGAAAAAGCAGTGGTTGGAGACCATGGCACGATCAAAATTGTTGCAACTGTGTGCAGTCAACTTGGAATCTCACTGTGTTTAAATGGTTGATTTAAAGACAGAGACCATGAGTGCAACCGCGAGCAGTCAGTTGGTATCTTCAAAACGACTTTGGTGCGTCAAGACGTCAATAAAATGGCAATAATGTGGAGTCAGCCTGCTATCAGTTTGCGCCTGAATGAAGTCAAGTTGGCAGTTACTTTGTGTGTGTGATTATATGGTGATTAGTGTTGATAAATCAGTGAAAATCGCAAATATGGTGCCATCTACATACACAGAAATTTACATTAAACAGAAATTGACATTTACTTATATCCAGCCAGAACCTCATCGATTTGAAATTCATCCACAGATGGTGACATAGTCGCTGCAGGATGGCAATTTAAAGTCAAAAACACACGAGTGCTCAGCAACATTGCTTTTATAGAGGAATATAACCAGTTGAGTTGAGTGCCCTGTTGCAAAGAGATGCGTTTGCAGGCAGGTTGTACTCATCGGTGCAGACTGACTCAGATTGAGTGGCAATCTGTCTGCGTTTATAAATTCAATGGCAGTTATTTGCAAACCTTTGCCCGTCTATCTGAGACTGACTGCACTCAGTCTGAGACAGATTGCCTCCCATCAGGCGACCACTGCAGTCGTCTTGCAGTCCAGCGTGGCCGCCCAGAGTTTTAGGGTGCTGCACGCTCACCCTCTGGGTGGCCAATTGGTTGCTGCAACTACTTGCGATGTTAGGTTTGGGAGCTATGCAGGCTCACCAACGTGAATTAGTTTTTCATATTGTATGTAAATTAAAAACATACCCATATAGAACTGTAATGTAGCCAGAATAACACATTTCTATAACGATGTCAGTTCTGAAGAATTGCTAACAGGAGGAATTGTTTTCATAAGATGAGCTAAAACATGCAAAAATGCTGGTAATGCTCCTTTAACCGACTGCCTTTGCTGCAGGTCCCAGCAGATAAACACACACCTGGTAAAAAAAACTGTTTCTTCATGTTGTACAAATGCTGGGTTTACTGATGCTGAATACTGATTGTGTGTGTTCACCAGGCACCTGGATGCTTGGCTCTGACTTGAATGCAGTTGGAGACACGAGAGGCACAAAGAATGGGGCTAATCGTTTGTTTCGAATAAAAACTTTCACCACCCACTAATCTCTTTGGCAGGAGAAACACTGAAAGTATAATTGTACATTAATTACCATGTTGTTGTATTTGTCACTTTAAATTTTAAACAGCTGGTGTAATGTTTCTGCTCTTAACTACTCAGCCATATAAAAGAAATCAATGCCGACAAGAGACGTGAGAGGGATTCTTTAGTCTTTGTATTATTTAATTTCATTAATATAATATTGCTTTGAAATTGGAAACAGTATCACATTTTCATTGACAAACCATACTCTGTCCACAAACATGGGCAAAGCATTGTATGCTGGTACAGTTTTTCTTTTCCTCTACATTTTCTTACCCTTTAATGATTCCCACATTTTCAATAGACCTGAATCAGAAATGCTCATAATGGTCTATATCATTAATGGTCTACAGTGCTCTAAACATTACAGTACCTACATGACAAGATCAGAAAGTCACACGGAGGCCAGGAAATAGACTTGACCTTTCTGTGTGACCTTTCTCAAGACAGGAGTGATACACAGGCCCTGTTTAGCCAGTGATATGGGACTACAGGTTACCTTTAGTCTGTGTTGGGATTCATCTCAGGGGCAGTGGAGGAGCAGGGGATATACGGAGTGAGATCTAAATGTCAGAGTAAGCGCTGGTTTGGCCCTGCACGTTGCGTAAGGCTTACCTCTCAGTTTCTCTCTACCTCTTTCACACTGCTCTGCCCACTAAACTCAACACACGCAAACACACTCGCATCGGCCGCTCCCCTTCAACTCACAGCTTGGTATCCGGAAACTTGAACGCTGGGGTGAGCTACACAAGGAAAACACCAATGTTAAAAAAGAGCGGTTACATGCACAGCCATATCATGCCACCAAAACTTGCTTTAAATAGCTTGCTGCTCATTTAAGTGTAACGCTTTTATATTGTGCATCCATAATAGAGCAGGTTGTCTTGGTGACACACAAAATGGAAGAACATACATGACAAAATGTTGGACGACAATGGCAAAACGGAGGGATGAGGGTGGGTTGCCGTGTTGGTGCGTAACGAGGGAACGTAAAAGCAAATGGCAGATGAGTGAGAGGAGACGAGACACTTGCTACAGTACGTACAGAGAGACTGCTCAGGCCAAGTGCATCAAAGGGCACGAAAACACAAACACACTGCCAACATGCAATCGTCAGTGGAAGCTAACAGTTAACAGTCAGAAACAGAGTGGCAATGACACAGCCCCGGTACCGCACGCAGGCCGGTTACACCGTAAAAACAAAACAAAAACAAAAAAACAGTCAGTCTCCACGAGCTCAATCCCTCACTTCTCCCGCAGCACACAAAAAACAAGGACAGTGGCCTGTGATGTAACAGTCCAAACTCCCATGAGGACAGACAGAAACAAGGCATACAGCACGCACAGCAGGTAGTGCACACAGGGGAGAACCCACAGATATGTGTCGACTCCACGACGAGCATTTTTTCTGAGTCACAGTGCAGAAGGAAAATCCTTTGAGGAGAAAAAAAAAACAAAGGTGCCACATTCTCAGCGTAACAAATCCACCCGCATTAACAAGACAGCAGAGCAACATTTAGATTAGGCGCTTTTAATGTAGTGGAATAAAATCTGTTTGCCACTTTTTTTCCCTTTTTTTTTTTTTAAACTCCAAGTGACATACGTTGCATGTACTATACTTAATTCTAAATTGGTGTGAAACAGCATGGATACCTATCAAAGTAATCATGATAATAAGATGCTAAGTAGGGAAATGTGCATCAAATTGTGCTGGAGGCTCATTAATACACCCAATATTCTTCTCCTTTCTTTTTTTGTTTAAGTTATGGTATTCTTGTGTTTTTTTGTTTTTGTTTTTTTTTTTTGCCTCTGGTTGTAACATTGGGATCCTTTTAAGATCCCTTCTCAATCATTCTGCCCCCACCCAAAGGTTTCAGTTATCCCCCATCTATCAAAAAAGTATCACAAAAATGCACTAATGCATTTGCACCATAAGAAAAAAAGAAAACAAGGTCTTAAAAGGGATAGTGCCATGTTTTTAACACAGTGTTTCTTTTTCTTCTTTTTTTTTTTCTTAGTTTAAATTGACAGTAAGAAGAAGCTGTGATTTGCAGGCTCTCAGTGCTACCACGACTGCTGAGAGACACTGGGCAGTACAAGGCCAGAGCAAAGACTCGTCCTGACAAAAACTGTACCATCTTTAGAACAACGTCATCCCAGCTATTCACAGTCAGTTTAATACAGCAGGAAATAAGAAGTGTCTCTTTTTTTTAATCTTTTTTTTTTTTTTAAGTCCTTTAGAAGCAGGGTGGAGGCGTGCAGTTGTTGGGTGGTGGTGTTCAGGGAGGTCAGGGGATTTTAATTGATTATAGATAACTGAAATTAAGTAAGGCTCTTGTCCTTGATAAAGTGTAGGAAAGTTGTCCTCCTGTGTGTGTGTGTGTATGTGTTGCGTGTGTGTGTGTGTGTGTGTGTTGCGTGTGTATTTGTGGGAGTGCACGAGGTCTCAGTTTTTGGTCCGTTTTGAGTCCAGACATCAGTAATTAGATTTGTGACTGATTCCTTGTGGTCTTGCTATGAGTATTGTACAAATGCGTAAAAAAACAAAAACAAAAAGTTGTTTGCTGCATGTTGCTGTTTTGTCTTTCATTGATTAATTGTCCGTCTTGCATCCCATGCTATCAAAGCAGCCTCCTCATAGTGCTTCACAGTGGTAGATGCCTGGTAAGACAGGACAGGCTACAGATGGAGAAAGAAAAAAAAAATTATAACTGCGAGAGGCAAAACAACCAAACAAGTTTGTAAATGAAAAAGATATGTTTTTTAAAAAAAACTGAAAAAAAAAAGATTAAGTTACAGATCTGAAATCTATCTGTGCGGTACCAGAAGGACACAATAAAGAAAAAGTTAACATTTTGGAGAATATGTTGCATTCTTGCTGAGAATTATGCAACAGGACACATCTGTACAGTTCTTATGAAGCTTCCCTTTGCATGTGGATCCATTAGCTTAGCAGCTGACTGGATTTACAGGCAGCAGAGCACTTTCTCTCACCACTGTCTGAGCACAGCTGCCGCAAGGACAGATACAGGAAACCTTTCATACCCATTTCCACAATACCTGTAATTATTTTGTTTAGAGTTTAAGTTTTTTCTGTTTACTTTTGCTCCTTTCTTTTGTGTAGTTTTTGCCTTCTTGGGGCTATTTTGTCTTTTCACAATTAATTTTTTATTATATGACTTTAAGTCATTCTGTTATTGGTTGTGTTGACTGTTTTGGCTGCTGTAACACAGGAAGTTCCAAACTTTTGGGATAAATTAGGGATATCTGCTTTCATCTATTAAGCATGTGATCTTGTGTAGTAAATGACTAGCTAGCTTTGCTCTACCCAGACCAACACCTCAAAAACTCCCTAATATCACTTTTTTAACCCAGCGGTTCTCAAACTGTGGTGTACCTGTGCCACATAGCGCCACTGCAGGTGGGGCGTGCATGACTAGAGTAAAAACAGGGAAAGAAACACAATTGAACTATTGTGTAGGGCAGTGGTTCCCAAAGTGTGGGCCGCGCCCCCCTGGTGGGCCGCGAAGGTACTGTAGGGGGGGCCACAGTTAGAAATTCAGTGTTAAATTACTCACACGTATGCATAGTTACATATTTATATAAATGCATTCATTTATATAAAAAGTGAATTAGTTAGTGGTTAGTTTGTGATATTACTCATTACTCATTTACTGCTCTTGTATTGAAGCTTGTGTCTCAGTGGCGAGTGGGTCACATATTGGCATTAGCGCTTTTCATATGACTGGGTAGTATTAGCAATTTATAGCCAACAGCCTGTGTTGTTTATGTTTTTGGAATCAAATTTTCAAGGAAATACATCACTTTCACTTGTATTTTGATTGGAGTGAAGACAGGACAATTTTACAGGCCGGCGCTATCGGATAAGTTGAATCCACTGTGGCTAATTACGTTTTGGGGTAAGGGCCAAGATTATTATAAGTAACTTAAACTACATGCAAAAACAAAAGCTCGGTGTGAAAAAGCCATCTCAGTTAGACCTCAGTCGCACAGGCCTAGAGACCGGTCAGCGACCCCCTGGCAACCACAGACGATACAGACAAGTCAGCATCTTCTACACAAACAAAGGGCACCAATGGCAATCTGCTGGAAACCAAACCACAAGGAGGCTTTCAGAGCAGTACTGTCTATCTCTTTGCTTCCAATTCAACCAGCAACCATTCACCAGCCGGTCGGGGATAATATATTTTTACCTAGCAACTGATTTCACAGTGACTGCCAGCAAGCTCCAGCACCCAGGCCAGCGTCACAGAGTCTTTAACTGAAGTTAGACTTTACAAAAACAGGAAAACTAACTAAAAAGGTGCAATGTATCTATAATCTAACCAAAATAACATAAAACATTTCTCTAGTTATTTGTTAAATGGCTCAAATTTAGCTGCAATCAATGGGAGAAGGCTTTGGTGCATCTGTTTGTGGAGACCATCTGACAAAAGCCCCCCACTACACAGTAACACAAACTAAAATGCACCCTTGAAATAAAAACTAAAAGAACTTAACTGAAACGAGCCAACCCTCTCTGGAAACTAAAATGAGTTGAAAATCAAATTAAAACCAAATTAAAAACTAATGGAAAATGCTAAGCTTTTAATAACTCTTTTTTGTGGCTTCTTAAGAGGGCATGTTAGGAAAAAAAAGAGAGAGAGAGAGAACCACCAATTTAATGAGTTCAAAACCAAAACATTACACTTCATGGGGGCCTGTGTGCCAGACTAGTCCAAACTAGTCGTTTTGAAGAAAAAGACGGAAACGGGGACGATATAAATGTAATTCTGGGAGCTATAGGAGTTTTGACACTGTTGTTTTAGCTGTCAGATTTTCCTGCGGCTTCATATTAACTCTGCAGATATGAGAATGTTGTCAATATCTTCATGTAATTCTCTGCAAGAAATTAAACATATTTCCCAAAATGTCAAACTGTTCCTCTAACAGTTTAACACACTGACTCCTTGCATACAACCATATTTTTTTACTCCGTAATATAAACTCAACATTTCTGGAGCTACTTCAACTTGCTGTTAGCCAGTGTGAAGTCTAGACAGAGCGACAAAAAAAAAAAAGAACATGCTTGTTTTGCCTGTGGAGAATCAATTTTAAAAAATGGCTTGAAAGAGGAAGAATAATAAAGATGCAACCTCTGGGAGCTATCGGGGATTTGGAGGCAGATGCAAGTTGTCAGGATGAGGAGGATGAGGAGGAAGAGGCAGTTTGGTTGAGAGAGCGGGGCCACTGTAAAATGAGATCAGTCCAGGATCATCCGTTCCAGGGCTCCGCCATTGGCTGCAGCAGCAACAGGCGACGGAGGCTGCCAGGGGGTGTCTGGGAGGTGCGGGGGAGCCGCAGGAGTGTTTGTCATGGCAGGTATGAGGTTGGTCTGGGTCGCTGGGCAGGGCAAAGGAGGGTGCAGGAGTAGGCAGCCCTGAGGGATGCTATACCATCACAGTGAGAAGGCACGGGGCTCACATGTATTTATGTGTGAGTGTGAGAGATAAATAGAGAACCGGATGCAGGGGGAGAGGAAAGTATCGGGGCGGGGGGGTGCAGAGGGGCGGCTGTGGGGGTCCGGCCTCAGAATATGGTGGTCTCGTACTTGGTGCTGACAGGGCGCCTGCTGGCGTCCCGCTGGTCCAAGAGCCAGGTGGTGCTGCCCAGGGACTGCATGTCTGGGTCCATCTCCAGGGGGTCGATCTGCCGGGGGGAGGGAGGGAGGAGGGACGAAAGGAGGGCGTGAGACGTGCGGCACTGGAGGCCATTGCGCCACACTGACAAGTCCTCAGCTCACACACGTGCATGTGGATTAGAGTTACAGTCCAGTGATCATGTTATAATCACAGACACTCAGGGCTCAATCCACAACATGGATGATGTCAGACAGAAAGTACCCTCAGCCTGTATAAGCAGCAGCAGTAAAACCAAAGATACGGCCCTCTGGGAGTTAAAGAATATGCTGATTAGTAGTTCAAAAGCACCGTGCTCTACACCATTGGCTACTGTCAAAGCATGTGCAGTCAAGACACAGAGTTCTACATGCATTATGCTCATTAATTTGCTTTGAAATACATATGATTTTTAAATAACTTTAAAAAAATCTCAATGTAGGCATTTGATAATCTTAAATTCCCTGCTTATGGATGGCACCTTCAGTTCAAAATATCTTAGATACAAGAAATGAGAAACAGTTCAAAACCATCGAGCGGGAACAACTTCAACCTTCATGCTATGGAAGCAAAGGGCTAAACCCACACTGGCACAATTTAGCCAACAGTCGTCGTATAAAGACGGTAAATCACATCAAGGAGCCCCTCTTCTCTGAATGGGAGCTAATTGCACTAAAATGCAAGATGAAGATGAGAGATGGGAAAGTAAAAGGATGAGGTTTATGGTTAAAATATTAAGAACCACACAACGAGGAGACCAGGTGCATCGAAGCACCCGAATGCAAGAAAAATAAAGAGGGGAGGGAGCTGTGTGTAAGAAGATGTATGATTAAGGATTGAATAGAGGAAAGGAAAGAGAAGGACCTGGACTCCAGGGCTAACAGAGTGCAACGGGAGGAAGGAAGGACGGTGGGTAGTACACGTGTGACAGTGACAGCAGCGGCATTCGAGCAGAGGGGCACCCTGGGAAGCAGGAGGACCAAGAAGACAAGAACAAAGACATGTTAAAAAAAAGAAGAGAGGAGAGGGACAGAGCATTTCAATGCACTAAATGAACAGTGAAGAAATCCAGTAGCAGCAGAAGAAGCAGTTTATTATCTGTTCTTAGAGCTCAAGAGGGCAAAATTTTCAACTTCTTTGAGTTTTCTTGTCATTGACTGTTTACTTAACCCTGTCCACGAAAAGTGACAGTCCAATTATAGCTTAGCAGCTGCAGCCAGGCACGACAGTGTTTATTTATGTGTGTCACTTTTGGTCCTCCATATGGCAGGTCCGTGAAGCTTTTGGATTTCTCCACATGCTCAAGTGGCGTGCACGTGGCCGTTGTAAAGATGGAGCAAAGTGTGAGGAATTCATTGAAACGTGTGTTCTACGGTTCAAAGACATTAGCAGTGTGCCCAGATGACTAGCTCGGTACCAACAATAAGTGTGCATTCATCTGATTTGAGAAATTGACGGTCCAGGGTAAAAGCATCTCTATAAATGGTGCAAAGCACATGGTTATCAATATTTTTTGATACTTTTGAATTTGTGATGTTAGTTTCTGTCCACATGAGACTCGGATTAGTTAGAAAAGGTTGTTAGCAGCAATTATATACTAAACACTTTAAGCAATAAAATTAAACACAAGCATCAATTTTCTTTCTATATTCCAATTCAAAAGCACGAACACGCCGAAGATAACTTACTAACACACCAAGCGGGAGCTTTTTATAGTATAATATAATAACAGGATTAGCTAGCTTTAAATGAGAAAAATATGTGGGTTTTTTTATGTCCATTACTTCTGCACAGATCATGAACTGGTGAGGCCGGAGACCTTTAGTCAGGGGTGTGCAGCTTTTGGCTCGGTCTCACCTTTTACCTCAGCCACTGCTCTAACACTGAGCTTTACAGTTGCTGCTGGGTTTCATTGAATGAACATGGGCATGCTCTCAGTTTCCCCCCTGGTACATCAGGTCATTGATTACAGTTTAACCCACTGACAGTGATATATGCGTGTCACTTAATGATATATTGTTCAGTCACGGCAGCATGTCTGATATAAGATTATTAATTATGCATAATAATGATACTGAAAACAGTAGGGTGGGGTTTACCCTGGGATGATGGATGCACTGACCAATCACAAGGGGTTTTCTGGTGGTTGAGCTACTCTTCAGATTCCAATTAAAGTCAGAAGCCCGTGGTTCACCAGCGGTTCATTTGTGACAATTTCTGGAAATTTAAACTTCACAGCTGGCAAACGGCCATTAAGTGCCGTGAATCAGGCCAGCGGGCGTTCACTGACTGCCCCTTTTCCAGCCCTTTATTTCAGGTAGCGACAACGCATATGTGGCCATGAGGTGCATACTTAAGATGGCTTTACAATGTTTTTGTTTTAAAACAAGAGAACAAAATGAAATAACAACAACTAAAAAAACTTGTAAGAGTAACAGTTGGTAAAATCTGCTTGTTTCAGTTGGGAGCTATAAAACAGAGAGCTTGCATCTGTCTTCTTCTGTCTGAAGACCTTTTGTTTAAAAGATACGGTATAATGTTTTTAAATTATGAAATAATCTTAATTTAAACTGTATACATGCTATTTGAGTACAAGGGACAGGGCTCAGCAGACAGTCAATTTCTCCTTGAGGGAAAACATATGAAAACCTCACAGTTCACAGTTTTTGTTTAACTTCACTTGGTAGCAGTGAAATGTATTAAAACAAACAGCAGCTGACGGGGCGGGGGGGGGGGGGGGGGGGGGGGGGGGGGGGGGGGGGG
>JAVDPK010033254.1:0-24954 GCA_034780415.1 Cichlasoma orientale
ATAAATAAATAATTCAGCTAAAAAATATCATGATATTATTTTTGGTCCATATCGCCCAGTCCTACTACAAAGCCAAGATACCTTCTTGTCTTGCACCAATTATCATCCACACACAGGATGAGCGTTACCCACAATTCCAGATGTTGAATCAACAACTCCAAACAAAGCTTCTGGTCTGTAAATACAAACTGTTCACACACCCTGCTGAGGCTTCAGCGACCAAACTGACATCAACACTGAAGAGAGCATCCATCACCACGAGGGTTTAAGTGCTTGTCTTATTTTGTTGAAGGTCTCCTCAATCACGCCAACCCCCTCCTCACCCGTGCCCCTCTGCGATCCATTGTACTGAAGTGGAGCACGATGTACAACTGATATCTAAAGAGGAAAAAAAATGCAACTGTTACGCAAGACATGAAAGCAGCAACCCCAGCCCGGGTAGAGATCATTAGTGGAGGATCCAGTGGTCTCCAGCAGAGAGTTGCCTCTCAAGAGCCGACTTCAAAGATGCTGGTATAGAGAGAGAAATAATTTAGAGTGCAGCGCAAAAGCTGCAATTGATTGGTTGGGACTGAACCTATACAGCGCAGGTAGTTCCCCAGTATTAGTTATTAAAAGATGGCGGTAGTATCTTAAAGTGCCGTGGTCCGCACTTAACCAAGCTCTCACCATAGCTGTGCATATAAAAATTTTAAATGTAAGCAGCGGTTAAAAGAAGAACCGGCTTCATTTGGGTTAGCCAATTTTTTTTTTCCATTAATAGGTCTGTTTCATCATAAAATCTAAAAATATAGGCAAAAATAATGGCAATGAAGTGGCTGAAGCATGCAAATTATTCTCATAAATGTATGCATCAGTTTAAATGTTAGATACTTATTCAAATCTGTCTTCCTCTTAACTACAATCATTTAAAACACCAGCTGGACTTCTGTAAAATCTTCATCTTTCTGCCACATTAACCTTGGTGAGAGGCCATATTTTGACTTGCTTACTGAGGACGCTTTAAAAGCACATCCTTGATAACCAATTGTTTTTGTATGAAGACGCATTCTCTGCAGATTAAAACCAGGGCGAGCAAAAAGGGCTCCGAAGAGTTGTTTTTTGTGACCGAGTCCCATCACCCCAAAGTGACTCAGCCTCAGCAGTTTTGTGCACTTAGCATCTATTATTCATCCTGAACTACAAGACCGCATCAGCCTCGTGAAGCTGATGATCGTCACCATGTGCATTTCTGACAGCCGGTCACACACTTCACAGTTCGCAGCTCAGAAATAGAACAAAGATTTTGTGCGATGCTTAAATACTCGTTTCTCACTTCTTTCCAACCACGCAGTAAAAGCGCTAGCGAATAATATCCATTAGTCTGCATACACACAATAATACAACACTAACTAGGTAAATGTGCTCGGGTCAGGACTCAAACTTGTTTGCTGTGAGGTTCATCTGACAAAGAAGCAGGGTGTTATTCACGCTGTCTTTGAGAATGTTAATTTAGGTCTAATAATTTATGAGAAACCCGTGTTTTCATTGTGCTTTGAGGTCAAGCTTAGAGTCGTACAAAGTGCCTCTGCAGCACGTTCTGCTGCAAGCTGAAACGTAGCAAGTTTGGTTGTCTTGCTTTCTGAGCTTAGCGCAACACAACACAAAGTTTCTCTCACAGTACACGAAGTGCATCACAGTCACACTGATGTGCAGCACTGCTGGAGGCGTCGTCCTCTGGAAAGCATCTGGGATGAAAATCTTGGCAAGATGTTTACATGCTTTTCCAGATAATTCTGTCAGCGTATTCAACATATAAGACTTTACTTTCTCATGGCCAGGAATCTGTGGCAACTTCTCGCCTTCTGCAATCTGCCTTAAATTAGAAAAATATGAAAGGCCTTTGAAAATGCATGTGATAGAGACGCAAGGTTCAAAGGTCATTTGAACTACAATGTGTAGCAGCAAAGTTCAGAATAAAAATACTACACTTTGACATGTACAATGTAGCTGATTGCAGCAAACAAACAATCAGATACATTTTTAACTGTCCAAAGATGGCAGAAGGAAAAAGATGAGGCAGCATATCGATTATATTCTCTAACGGAGACCGATGTCCTGCCTGGGGGAACGCGGGAATGCCGAGCTCTGGTCTGAAACCCACGGATGTGGATTGGAAAGCATGGCTGTCCTTCATCATCAATCTACTTTAAACTCTTGTGCTAACAATATTACGATCATCTGGAGAAAAAAAAATGAAAAGGGAAAAGGATAACCTCACTCATGCATATGGACGCAATATGAAGTATGTATTGGCCTGTTGGTCCATGCAGTATCACAGCACGATAAATCTGGCAACCAGCCTCTGAAGACGGCATTTATCACGAGACTCTGGACAGCAAAGTCTGCAGCTGCAACATCGATGTTACACAATAGTGTTATTAAACCACACACACACACACAAAAAGAAAATGTGTGTTTAACAGTGCGATTCAACTTCTGCCTCCAAAACATTAAACGTGCAATTTCACAATCAATCAATCAACCGAATGCTGATCAATGGTTCCACCACTAAAACATTTGAGGAGTTCAGCAAATCAGGTAAGACATTCTGACGACTCCACTCAAGCCAGGAGTTTGTTGAGATGTTTTAGAGTCCTTACAGGCAGCGTGCAATGGGAGTGCTAAAAACCCAGTGAGCAGAGTAAAGGCCGTTAGTAATATTTTCCTGTGTGCACGGCACTGAGGCTTTAGCTCAACTCAATGTTCTCATTGTAATACCTACAATCAGCAGCTTAGCAGCAGAAAATAAGTTTCCTTCTGGAAAAGATTTCCAGCTTTGTGGTTGTGGTCTAAATTCTGTAATTAATATTTCCACAACACGCTTCCTCTTCTCACTCGCCGATTCTTTAAACGCATTGTTTGAAAAGCCAACACTTTCCAGCCGCCGGTGCAGAAGTTACAGCTCAGCCCGTTGCAGTGAAGAACTTAGCACCAAGTTTGAATTTCAGCGAGCGGTCCGCGTTAGTCTTACCGCGCTCGTCTCTGTATGTTCTTCACTTGGCACTGAGCAAAACAACTAGACCGTCTTCAGTATTTACTTTGTGCCAATTTGCAAATGAATGAAGAGTTATGTGCAAGTGGGATGGAAATGAATAATTCAAAAAGAGCACTTATGAGGCTTAGATTATGCGCATCTCAAGAAATCAACTATGCTTGGTAGTACATTTCTGTACACGCATAAAGAACAAAGTCATGGATTGTACCAAAAGCCAACAAATTACCATACGACTGTGTAGGCATTCTTTCACGAGTAGAGTTACTGGACCGCTTCATGCCGGGCTAACATTTGAGATCTTTGAGATGCAGAGTTAACGACTGTTGACGCAAGGCAGAGGAGAGGAACACTAGTTGCTCCAGCCGCAGATATAACGGCAGAGAGAGGGTGAGGTCTTTGTGCAGGCATGCCACACATGCAGCTTGCACTCAGGTTACCACCTCAAGGGAAACCCTGAGGCCAACCTGCTGGATGCTCATAAAGATGGCCGTTTGATTTCCGTGGTTCTCCACTGCACACAAAGCACCGAGGCCGTTTTCTGTAAACACTGGAAGAACACCTTCCAAACGTGTGTGGGCAAACCTGATGCTTTTAAAGCTTTTAGGTCATTCACAAACAGCGACTCGCAATAACAAGTATCGAGATGACGCGGGAAATTATGGGAACTTTAAACAAATTCCAGCCAACAGTTGAATACAGAGGCCGATTATCAGCAGTGTTGTTTATCATCATGTAACAGGAAAAAAGAAGAAGAACATAATTTGCATTGAAAACTAGAACTATGGTATTTAAATCAAGCTTCTACTTTTCGGCTCGGGCTTGTTTTATTGGATGTCATACAGCATTTCTTTGAGACCGGAAAACTAGATGATCCCTATTTTCCTCCTAACACTTGCTCCAGCTTGAAGACGGCGTCTGCGCGCGAGTCTTCAGCATGTATACGTTTATGAGCTGCTGCTGCAATCCTGAAATTAAGTGTTCATCACAAACCCTGCATGCTCAAAGGTTCAACCGCACTTTATGTGGTGCAACAACTCTCGTTTGAACACGTCACTGCAGACCATCCTCTTACTGTGACTTCGGTCTCTGAGAAAAGTGCTTATTTACAGTGTTGTGTGTTGTATCAGTTAAGATGTGACTGCTGGTCTCATCTTTAGTGCTTCCATGACTTGAATTGGAGGCAGCGTCTTAGCTTGCAGTAAACAAGCTGCGCCCCAACCGAGCAGGGGTGAGGTTTTTGTACCTCATATTTACTCTGAACTGCAAAAAAAACACTAATAAAATTATAGTATTAAAATTGTAGTAAATTTGTGCCATGCATTTATATAATGACCTACAGTCCCAGTATAGTCATTTTTAATAGAAAGAATAAAAGATATATATGAGATGCTGCCACAGACCTACACATTCGCATCACAGTTGCCTCACAGTGACATGACAGGAAGTAACACTTTGAGCAGCAGACTGTGGCAGTGACGCTGCAACAAACGTGACATAAGGTCATTGGAGCACACAAACAAGCCACCGCTTTTCAGTTGAGTCACCTGCACACGATCCGTTTGTTAAGATGTGGTCTAATTACACCAGCAAACGGCGCTGGATCAGTGATGTGCTGCGAGTCTCTGCTTCATGCAACAATTTACCGCACTCAAGTCACACGCTTCTCATTTTCTGAACTGTCCAAACGACCACAGAGGTGTTAAAAACAAAAAAACCCTGCAAGGTGCTGAGGCGGGCATCCTGCCTGCTCTGCATGTCTTTGCAGAATTTGTCCGTGCTGCTGTGTTCGTGCAGTGGGCTCGAAATGCGAGCGTCTGGACATGCATGTTAACCCTGCTGCGTGTCTCCCATCGTTCAGGCACATGACTGTTCTCACCCCCCCAAAACAACCGATGTGTGACTGAATTTATGGGCAGCAGCTGCACAGCACTCCGTCTACGAAAACCGCATCTTGCCCGGCTCGTCCGCTGGACCGCGCCGACAGCTTCAGTGCGGCAGCGTCTGTCACCTCTGATAAACTTGTATGATTGAGTGACGCGATCATGCGTGCAGACGGCGCTAGGACCACGCGGGAATATTATCGGCTACCGAGCCTATTTTTCCTTCTAATGATGAGGACGGCGTGCGGAGCCGGGTCTCCTTACCTGTCTCCGACTCGGTCATGATTTGCCCGCTTGCGCCCTAACATTGAAATCCCCATGTTTCAGACACCGGTGATGCCCCTCCATGTCTCAGAATCCAGCCGCTTCTCCAAGGTCTGCCTGTCCACGGACCATGCGTGTTATTTCCACACCGCTGAGAGGGGCGGAGCCCGCGGTCCTTGGAGACGGAGTACAAGTGGATCATGAGAATGCCACTTATGTTTTCGCGGAGCCAATCAGCGGCGTCTCTCTTCGAATCGCCGTTCAGTGACTTTATCTAAATGCACATTAAATGTTTTGGTTTCTAAAGATAAAATAAATAATAAGAGACCATTAAAAAAATAAAAACCCCAACGCATTATTTAAATGCTCCTTGTTGCAGTCTGCTTGCGCATCCGCTGTACTGCGCATCAGTGTGCGCAAATCCATGCGAGGTAAAACGTGATGGAGACTGAACTCAGTTTAAACAACTATAATTATGATAGTTTAGGCAATCACAGTAATTATCACTAACGAGATTTCACAGACCCGCAAATTCGCGACCAGTTTTATTGGACAAAGATGCCCGAAAAACTCCAGAATATTAAACATCCCTGCTCATCACAGGATCTGTGTGCGCTCTGCAAAAGGTTCCTGAAATCTGAGTGATGTTAAAACCTCTCGTGCGCGGCAATTTATCAACGCATTGTTTCCCTAGAAAATCACTGCAAAGTGAATCTGATCCACGCGGAGACACCGTATGATTAAACAGCAGTACCTCTTTTTATTATTCACTCCACATGATCGTACAAGGTGTGACCTTAATGTACAACAGAGGTTGGCCTTGAAACAGGGTTTACTCTACCCTCTACTGGCAGGACGTGAAATCGTCTTCAAATGAAATCCACCTTTTCATGTCGGGTGAAGACTTAAATATCAGTGTAGTACAAAGGCAGTTTGCTAAAAACAAAATACCAAAAATGTTATAGAATTTTCTTCCATACACAAAACTCCGGTAAAGGAATATGCTCAGAAATACAGACACTGCCTCTCTTTATACCTGCACCTACCGATTACAGACTCAAGCACACACTCCACAACTTTGAGTATACAAAAAGATAGCAAACAGCTACAAGCAAGTACAGTATGTAGAGCAACAAGTCTCTTGTCTGGTGAACTTAAAGGAGTAGGTACCACCATCAGAACACAGTGTTTTCCTTCAGCTAAACTTCCTGGTGTCTTCCCACCAGGAAAGGGATCTGGTGCTGTAGCAATTTTAAACAGTTTCTTTGCACCGCCCACAGGTCACAGCAGTCCTTGTCACAGTGGTTCCACCCCCCACCCCCCATGGGTTCATTATTCCCCTGGCCTCTACCACCTCCCTCTGTGAAAGGGTGGACACCCAAATCCAGGCCTCCCATTTCGGAATTGCCTTCCTTCCCTGTCATTCATGCTCTCAGGTCCCATGGAGGGATGCCGATGGAAAGGGGGGCCACGGGGAGGGAACTGCATAGGCATTCTGAACCTGTCTGATGGAAACATGGGTCCTCCGGGCATCATTTGCGGCATGTTTGGAGGTGAAAGGAAAGGAGGCATATGAGGATTTGTTAAGCTGGGAGGAGGCTGCAGGGGTGGCATACCCAGTCTGGATCCCTGCATGATCGCAGGGCTCGGCAGAGTCATTACTGGTGACGCACGAGGCCCCAGCGGGTTGGCGTTCATGGCATCGACAGAAGGACCATTGTCTCCTTTAGGATCTTCTGTGGACATCTCTGGAGATTTTACACTTCCTGCTGCAGAAGAGGGTGTGATTAAGGATTTATTAATTTTCAAATAGAATGTTTGTTCACTTTGATCACATGACTGCATCTAAATCTTAGATTTATATATTATGTAAATATATAAAATTGATAGTATTTAATGAAAATGTCTCACCTGCTGCCAACTTTGTGGGGTCAAACTCAGTGTGGATGAAAGCAGCTCCTGCTGGAGACATGGATGTAGGAGACAGCATTATAGGGCCCGGGAAGGCAGGTGGACTTCCAATGAGCTCCGTCTGTGGAACTGGTGGCAACTGGAAGACAAATGAAAACAATGGCATCCTTAAAATTAAAGCTCAATGAAAGTCTTCTTGAAGCGGCCTGAAAGGAGGATCTTCTGATTCCATAGCATGATGCTGCTACCTGGTTACACCCACTAACATTTATTTTGCCTCATTTAAAAAAAGTATTTTATTTTACAGCATTGCTCAGTTTTCATTAGTCCACAGAAAACAGAAATTACTGCACAGTTAATCAAACTGTCAAACTAAAATCAACATTAAAGCTGTTGCAAAAGGTAAAAAGGACTATCAAGCGAGGCTGAAATTCAGCCCAGTCTACTTCATGATCAAAGATGTTGACCTTTAGGCAAAACATTGATAATGATCATTTTTAAGAGGCCTCAGTGTGATAAAACTTTACCAGGATACAGAAGAACTCTTATTCTGCATTATAAAGACCTCCACTGCTCAGAATGTGAACAAACAGCAGTCTAGAACCTGGCCAAGAAGTTCCGGTTCTGGACAAATGTGTTACTTTCAGGTCATCGTGTAGTGAACCGAACCACTAGGATACAAAATGGGACACGTGACTCTTTTTATTACTCACCCGTTCCATACAATGACTGCAAGGTTTGAAGCTGGATTTGTCACTGCGTGTCATGTGAACACCAAAACAAACGACACCATACTGAGCTGTTCATCTCCAGCAATGCTCTCAACAGTTCCTGAATTACAGCCTGTGGAATGGCTTTGAGGGTGCAGGTCGGCATTTTTCATCATCTATTCAGTTTTTTTTAACCTTTACTCAAATATTATAAACCAGTTTATAACTTCACTCATATTCAGGTGCAGGAAAACAGCTGTGAAGCCTTTGGAATTAAGATGATGTGCAATGATTACACGCAGACTCTGATCTTCATCTTGATTCGATTGCTGAACAGCCATAAATTTAAATGCACGTCTGTAATCTTTTCCAGTTTTGTGCATCTTTACAACACTTCCTCTGAGCCCCTGTAAATGTTGTGTTTGAGGTTAAGATCTTCCATCAGCTTTGTGTATTATTACAGGGCCTCCGTTCACCCTCTGACAGCCGCGAGTGGCTCCAGCCTCCCGCAACCGAGAACCGGATAAGCAGAAGAAAATGGATGGATGTTACTAATATTAAGATAAGGCCACATTTAAAGGCTAATCAGTGCAAATAAGCGTAAGTAACGTTTTTCTTGTATCTGTCTATTAATGCAACTTGTATTTTACATATTAAAAATGAAATTACTTAATAAATATTTCAGTTTATATAAAGCTGCCTCAGTCAGATGTTTAAAAGTGGCCTAATTTCATTTTAAAATACAAGAATAGTTTATGTTCATATGAAATATCAAATACATCACAACTACCAACAACACTAATATAAAATGCTATAAAAATAAAGGTTCTGTGGTTACAGTGTTTGGGTTTAAGAGTTCCGTGAGAATTACTTGGTGATGAGTTTGCTGTGAAATGAAAGCAAACATTTAAAATTGAACCAAAGTCATTATCATTACATTATCTAAAAGAATAAAAATCAGTAACATATTCATGATGCTGCATCTGCTGCATGAATGCATCCTCAGGTTTAAGAGTTTTAACTTGTAAGATTGTGTAAAAGTATTGAGCCACTCCCTCGGTTGTTCATATTTTGTGAGGAAAACTCTCTGAGGCAGCTCTCTTTCTTTAGTCTTCAGGAAAAGTTCTCCAGGCTTCTTGAGGGACATTCAGAGCTCTTCTTCGGCCGCCTTTTGTTCTGTTTCCTGTCAAGATGATCCCACACGGCTTCGGTAATGTTGAGGTCTGGACTCTGAGGCCAATCCACGGCTGATAGTGTTGCACTGTGTGTTTTTCTATCCAGGCATGCTTTTACTGCATTCACAGTGTGTTTGGGATCATCGTCATGCTGAGAAATGAAGCTGTTGCCAATCACACAGTACTGCATGGTGGATCCAAATCTGAGGGTGTTCATAATTCCATCAAACTCATGACAAGATCTCCAACACCACCGGCTGAAACCCCAAACCATGCTGGAGCCTCCACCGTGTTGGTTGTATAGATGGTAGACACTGGCTGTAGTACCGCTCTCCTGACCTCCTCCACCTCCTCCATACATATTGAAGATGATCTGAACCAAAGATTTTCCGTTTGGATTCATCGCTCCATACTCCAATTCTTGCGTAATTTGTCATACCTCAGCTTTTTCTCAGTTTCCTTAAGGATAGTTTCTTGACAGCGACCCTTCCACTGAGACCTTTTCTGATGAGGCTTCAGTGAGCAGCAGGGGCATCACTCAGGCCCTGCCAGGTCTTTGCTGGATTTTGTCCTGTTTCTCGAGGACATGACTTTTAGATACTGTTCATCTGCTGCAGAGAGGGTTTTAGGCCGGACACTTCTTCTATCCTCCACTTGTCCAGTTTCTTTAATTTTTTAAGGCCACACAGCACACCATGCCACGTTTTGGCTTTATAGCTCTTTGAGAATCACCTGTGGTGGTGCAAAAATATTGTTTTATGCCTGTCAAACTGTCACCTTTGGCATTTTCATCAATTCAACTACAGAAATAACATGTTATGTGTTTATGTGACAGGCAAGTAACACAATGTCTAAAGATACAATATAGGTTCTTTGCCAAGTTGTTATGTGTAGACACAACACTGCTTCATCCCTTGAGTTAGGTTCCTTTTTTATGCGTGGATGATTCATAGGTCAGTGTGAAGTGGATTAGCAAACAAACAAGAAAACAACAGCAACAACACACTCCTGTGAAAACGGGTACAAGCTTCGTACTGAAAATGAGTGAAAAATCAGCCAAAGAGAATAAATACATCAGCTGGGGATGAAAGACTGGAGAACTGGAGAACTATCATGATCACTTTAAAAAATTACAAGGAAGTCTGGAAGCAAAATATGAAGAAAAGGGGTGGCCCGAGACTTTTGCACATACTGTGCATATAATAAAAACATTTTTATGTCATGCCTTATATTAAAGAATCTCAAGAATTCAACCTACAAATCTAAATTAATCTAAGTTATGCTTCCTCCTCCTCGAATGCATGACGACCACTGATCAGCGACTCAGCGAACACATCCAGTTAAAAGCCTACCAGATGCTGCAAATTGATCACTTCTGCCTCCACATTCTCTCCTTAGTGCCAGGTTGGCTGGAGGTGTACAGACTGAAGGATAAATCTTGGTCCTTATACAGAATGCAGCGTGCTGCTCTCCGTCCTGGGTGACTTCCCACTAACAGCACAACAAAAACAGGCAAACGTCTGGATTCATGCCTTTAAAGCTGCACGCTCAGATGTGTACCAGTCTTTCAATGCAACTCTTAATCATGTTACGATCTCTGTTCACAGGAGCTATTAATTAATCATTCATCATATAACAAAAGGATTTTCATAATGCCCCCCCATGGAAAGGTTTCCTCGTTAATATCAGAATATTTTTGTCAACTCCATTTGGAGACAACTACACATGTTCATGCTGTATTTAGAACATTTTTTTTGTAATTTTTTGAATTAAAAAGAGTTACATAGCCACCATAATGTCACCTACTGGTTTGTAAATCCCTGTTTTGAAGCCTCGATGCTAACATTTTGGCTACCATCATGCAGTTAGTTAGTGAGGTGGATCCATACATCGGGTGTATTGAGCGCACACCGCCTAATTAGTTACAAATAAAATACTATAATTTCACTCACCAAGACTGAAGAACAGACATTCCGCTGACCAACTGAATAAACAGCAAAACATATCATTTATCAGAAAATTGCTGCATACCTGGAATAAGCTTAGCAGACATTTGCCAGCCACAGCTACTGTGATGGCATTTACCTGTCAGTCAAAGGGAACACACACCTGATTTTAGGCCTTAATAAAGTTTAAACAGATGAGTAATAAAAAAAAAACATGTAAGTGTATTTTAGCTTTGAGGACAAGAACCTTTTTTTTGTACCTGTAAACTTGCTTTTTTTAAAGCTCTAAAGTTGCATTTGCATGCATTTAAACATGGGAGTCTATGAGGACTGACGTGCTGCTTGAACCAACCTCAAGTGGCCACTTGAGGAACTGCACATTTTAGCATGTCTGTCTTACAGTATCCATCGGCAGCAGAAAGTATGTGAAGCATTTGGAATTACTGTGATATCTGCACTGATTACTTGTGAAATGTGGTCTGATCTTTAGCAGAGTCACAATTATAGAAAAACACAGTCTGACTAAACTAATAATAATCGTACTTCTCATGTCTTTACTGGGCGTTCTGAGTAATAACTCACAGTGAAGGCTGAAAAAGTAATTTTAATATCTGTACTACCAACTCCTCCAAATGACACAGACTGGGAGAAATGTAGGTCGCAGTCCCTCCCTATAAATAAAGGCACAGTGGGCAGCCTACAAAAATCACACCAAGACCAACTTGCACACTTGCAAGATAATTATGTATAACAAAGGTATGATAATGGGCACTATTAATATTGTTCTGTAGGTAGCTAAGAAGAATTTTCAGCTTTTTAGATGCAGGTTTGGAGGAAAAACAGCCCCTCACATAAACCCGACTGTGAAGCATGGTGAAGGGAGCATCATGGGATTCAGGGTGTGTTTGCAGCAATAAAGTCAAAATTGCATCAAGAAATTTCACATGGAAAATTGTCAGGGCAGCAGTTCATGGCCTGAAGCTTACGAGGGGTCTGACACAAAGCACTTAAGGAAACCAACCAGAAAAGGAAAACAGAAAAAAAACAAACTGTTCTTACCATTGCACAAAACATGTCTGATGGAGGTTGTTTTAGCCAAAAAAAAGTTCACTTACTTTTTCCAAGACTGGACTGTGAGTTATTAGTGCGTTCAGTGAAGACAAATAAATAAAACCCAGTTTGTGTGTTGTGAATTTAGACATCAGGCCACATTTTGTCATCAATTCTGAATCCTGGTCATTCCAAATCACTCACAAACCCTTTTTTTGGCAACTGCACGTGTGTACACGCTGAACTACTGTCTTTCTTCTATGAACACAGAAACATGACATGAAAGAAGATGCTTTTAATTGTATGTATAGAAACTTCATTACAATGTAAGCATTTATCTCAAGTCAGTGTGTAGGAAGTGTAAGAATGGTCACATACTGTACACATTTCTCAAGTATGTGGAGGGGGGGGGATAAGTTTTTCCAAAATTGCCACACCTACAAACCTACTTATTATGATAACAAATAAGTACCTGGAGCATGAATATAAACTCTAATTTAACTGCCTGCTGCAGTGACTGATGCACAGTATCAATAAAACCACTGGATCATAAATCTTTGAATTCAGGTGTTTTCAGTCCCGTTGGCACAGGTGCATAAAATCAAGCATGCAGTCTGCCTTTACATACATTCGTGAAATAACGGGTCTTTTTAAAGAGCTCACTGAATTCAAGTGTGGTACTGTAACAGGATACCACCACTTCAGTCAAGTGGTATTACTGCAAAGTCAGCCACAAAGTGTCAGACCGCATAAAGCTGCAAAGCGGGGTTGCCGTGTGCCGAGGCGCATCACCAACGTTCTGCTGACTCAGCTGCAGTTTTAGACCTCATCTGGCACGAATATCAGCACTAAAACTGTGTGCTGGGAGCTTCATGGCATGGTTTCCCATCAGCAAGCAGCTCCTGTAGGTTTAATGTTCAGGTGGAACAGCACTTTCGTCTATAAAGTGTGTACTGGCGTTACGGACAGCTATGAGCCTTAAATGATGACATTTACTGAGAACAGCTGATGAGGTTTATCTGTTAAGTCACATGACTGCTGCACTAACTAAATGTCCAAACCTTGTTTGAAAAATCCACAGTTTCATTTACTTTAATTAAGAGCTCTTTTCCTGTTATATTAAATTACAAAGAAAAAATTGTTGGAAAAAATATTTTAAAAGATCCATCTCTACATAAAATAAACTGTTTTCATACGGCCATTAGCTTTCATGCTGAAAGAGAAAAAAAAAAAAAAGCAGTTCACAAGCAAAATAAACTCAGTAGCAACATAAGGGTCTGCTCTTACCCTGGTGTTTCACTCCATCAGCAGAAAACAGAGGATAACAACCGCTCCATGTTTCCTGCAGCTTAATCCGACAGAGGAAGCCCCATGAGGCAGCCAGCCAGGCATAAGACCTTTGATCAAGATCTGATCCGTGATGAGCATCAACTCAGCGCTTTCAGTCAAAATAATTCCTTTGGTCTTTGTCTATTGCTGCTACTTAGAAGCCATCTGAAAAGAGGAGTGCGAGGTAACCCTACAATAAGCTCATGAGCTGACAATTTATTATTATTTATGAGTCGATTTTTGTTTCAAATATTCCTTCTTTTTTGCATTTTATTATGACTGAGCTATCCATCACGTTTCAACCACGGCGTCATCAAAGAGTGTGAATTCCATCCAAAGAGCGTTATCGTTACACTCACCTTTGTGAGGACTCGTGACAGCCTGATGTTCTTCAAACATGGATCTACATCACTGCTGTATTACACCCCCCCCCCCGAAGTGGCACCTCAGTTCAAAATGACTGAAACACTACATATATTTCTCATGATAATACAAATGACTTTTGAACTAATTGAACCTAATCAGTGCTAATTAATTCATGTATTTATGTAAGTTGTTTTTAATTTTCTGGCCTTCCAACGAAACGCCGGGCTAGCCCAAATTATTATTAAATTAATAGAACCCACTGAACTTGAAACATCAGCGCCAGGACGCCAGGAGTAATATTTGGCACAGAGAAAGAGAGGCAGCCAGGAAATCTTAAACAGAGCAAAGAACACTCACTTGGCTTTATGATGCAGAGCAGATTTTCTGCTTCTAGAGATTTTTTTTCCAAAGCTCAGTCCATCAAACTTCGGTGGGGTGGCAAAAGTGTTAATGCTGAAAATGTTCAGGTGCGTACATTTTCTTCTACCTGGCCTTGTTTAGCTCTGCGTGTCCTTTCCAATGTTTCGTCCTCGACCACTTCTCTCCTGCTGCTGCTTTTGATGTTGGCTGACAGCAAAACTCCAGAGTCAGTCAACATAAACTTACTGCTTCATGTTATCTGACATCATTTGGCACTCATACCTTCTAAATGATATGCTGTACAGACAGAAGAATCAGTAAAAGTAGCTGGGATGTGCTGATCCGAGGGGAAATCTATAATAAAACTGTAGATTTTCTGGACAGCTGATGTCTATCAGTATTAGAGAAAGGTTGCCGGTGCATCCTTGTGTGTCGAGACGTCAATACTGAGGGGTGTTATACAGAGAGAGAACAACAGGTGCTGGTATTTTGATGCCTATCAAACACTGATGCTGCACCATACCACACTAAAGTTAGCTGCTTTAGATACCCAGTTATTTTGGTCGGATGATGTTACAGAATGCAGTTTCTCTAAAAACAGGTTTTATGCTTCCGTTTGTATGTATGGTTTGTACACTCCTGCGATAACCACAAGCTTTGTGTGACTTGTGAAGGCAGAGCGAGAGCAGGAAGGCCCAGCATTTATATAGAGGGGCTAACTCCCAAAGACAGGACCCTCTTCGGGTCTACAGGATTCACATGGGTGCGATGTCTTTCATCCAAAGTGGAACTTTGGATGGACACTGTGTGGGTGAGCAGGATTGCCGCTACAGAACTTTCTGTAGCGATTTCACAGAAATAAAAAGGTGGTAAATACATTTTTTTGTGCGACTCTAAACTGCACAGACAGGGAGAAATTTTTTTAGGACTTCATTGTCAAATATATCATATGCATCCCAAAGGAAAAAAGCTGATATAACAGGACAGAATATACAGCAGCCCTTTACTGGCCCATCTCGTAGAAAAATATTTCCAAAGGAAATAAAGGACCTTCATGAGTGAAAGTCACATTTTTATTCTTGCTAACGTGTCCACTTGGTGTTTTCTTTAATGCTAGAGGAGAGGTCATTATGGAAACAGGCAGTCAACACGTGAACATTTCTGCCTCGTTACTGCAGCGTATCAACGGGACTCAAAAACGGGAACTCAGACAGCCAAGATCTCACACGTCACAAACCTAAGGAACCAATCCCATCAACCTTCTCAAAGCTGGTGACTGCAAAAATGTAACTAACACTAGTAACATATTATTTAATGAAGAGGAAGGCTCCTGTTATTTCAGTGTGAAATGCTTTGTTTCAACATTTGTGTGTTTACTCTTCTTGTGCTCATCTCACGTCTGTTCGCATCAAGCAGAGGTGAAGGAGGACTTGTAGTTCATTTTCTACAGCTAGCACCTGCGTTACACAACTTACGGTCTCTCCTGACTGGTCAGAACAGCACCCTCTGTTTTCCAGACCTCTTGTATTAAGAAACCAGCACTGGCTTAATAAAAACAAAGTTTGGCAGTGTGGACCAGCGGTGTTTATCGCTGAAGTTTAACTTCATGATCGAGGCCAGCTGATGCAGAGGGAGAGTGAGAGGCTGCATGCAAATGGCCGAGGGAAAAGCGGGGTCAACTTTGTATTCGCACATACTAAATGTAGCAAAGGTATATAAGTGACTTTAAGGCATGTTGGGATGATTTTCAGGTATGGTGGTCTGTCAGAACATGTTTCATAAAGATTATCCTTCACTCACTGAAATCTTTCCCTGTGTCCATTTTGTGCCATAAAGTGGTTCAGTGTGCAAAGACTAACTGCAAGGCTGCGAGGTGTCTGGCACACCAGCCAGTGCCCTTTCCCAGTATATTCTGGTGTTGATGCCAGGCGATCACAGCTCAGCATCAGTCAGAGAACAGCATGAAAACAGTTATTTCAGTAGGAAATGAACAAAAACAGGACTATAAAAACAGAGTGAGCATGCAAACAGAAACCTGGGATTAATTCATACCTACGCACCTAACAACACTATAACAAATGGTTTTATTGTTGGAAGGCATTAACGAGCTTTTTTACTTAGTAATTCATCCGAGTTTCAAATCCAGCACAGCTTAAGTTGGAGTTCAACCTGGTTATAAAATTAAAAGAAAAATTCTTAGAGGTAGATGTGATCTGACTGTATTTGACTCACTTCGTTATGATCAAGGTCTTGAAGCGTTGGGTAATCTGGTAAAAGCCATATCTCATGTTCAGTACACAAACAACTGGCTGGTTTTGCTACAGTTGCTGTCGGCTTACCTTGTCTCCCACTTTGACATTCTTCTTCCCAATCGGACCTTTTAAGTCCCACCAGCAGCCAACAGTCACACATACTCGACTCGAACTTTTCTTCCAAGTGAGGTGCTCAGTTTAGTAGTCCTGCTAAGTATGTTAGGTTCCAGAAAGCCTATTTTATTTAGGCTACTTTGCAGACCATTGATTCAGCTCCTTATAGTCATGGGAGGACTTTTACTTTTAGGTGTAAAAAGAAAAAAAAAAATCGGATTAAAAGTTTGATTTGTTATTTTATATTACTGTCTATACTTTCATGAAAACTATTTACATTTACCTTGTTGCTTTGTTAAGACTCTCACCCACTGCAACCCACCTTTTACATGCATTTAGCCATTTAAATATTTTTTGCCATTCAGTGAGTGAATTAACTCATTGCTTTTTGTAATAAGTAAAAATTACTATCTTCACCCAACACATTCCCAGAAGCAAAGCTTGATTACTGAAACAGAGAAAGGATATCAGAAATGTTTCCCTCTACACATACCACAATAATTAGAAGAATTTGTATCTCCCATTTTATTGGAATAAGTTATAAGACAAAGATGCAAGACAGAAAGAAGAAACTGATGAATAAGCACTGTTGAATGTAAGGCCTACCAGCAGAGGAGCCCATCTGAATTGAGGGTATGCCGATTTATTTATTTATTTTAGATGCCGAGACGCAGAGGGTAAATAATCTGATATTTATTTAAGATAGAAACAACAGAATTTCTATAGTTATACTAACAACAGGACTAATATAAAAATCAGTATGTGATCTCAGCTGATTATGCCTCAAACTTGTTTCCAGCCAATGAAAGGTTAGCAAACATTCTTTACTATACTTTGTGAAGGATTTTCCTGCCCTGACATCATGTTTATGCCCATGGTGGGATCTACAGCTGCCCTTTTCCCCCACATGCAGGAGGCAGGGCGTGCACGGGCTTCTTGTGAATTCAAAGAACACAGACTTTGATACACTGTGTCACATGGTCACAATAGGACCTTATATTAGGAAGCTGGCAGGTAAAACAGAGTTTGGTCTGATCTGACCGAGTCATTTTCTATTCTCACACACAGCAGCAGCAAGTACTGTCTATAAAAGCTCATATTCGCCTTCCTGTGTGTGAAAATGCCATTAGATTTCACCAAACACTGCAGTAAGCACAAACTGGTTACTGTTACCTACACAAACTCATTCTCTTTTGACTGGAATAAGGAACAGTGTGCAGGCTTCAGGGGAAGTATTCGCAAAAATGGAATATTTATAATTAGTTTTTCATTAGTGTATGACCACCTGCAACTGTTTTTTTTTCGTCCTTTCATATTTGGACAGGAAGCAGCTCCTCCTCCAGTGAGACCACCATGTTTTGCAGTAGCCCACAATTAACAATGGAACAAACCAAAGCTCCTGCTATAACTTACAGAATACAGGTATGGTTTAAAACATTGACAAACAAAAAGAAACTGGGAGGGTGGGGGGTGGTTTAAACTCTGTCTGCAGCACCAGGGCTCAACAGTGTAAGTATTTCACCTACATGTGTAACCAAAAGACAGGTGTATGAATTGCAAAATGTATTTAGGAGCATGCGAGTGAGTAATATAGGTTTATAACAACTACAGTGGCAATGATCCCATTATCACAGACACTGTATAACATCTGTCTGACCCACACACAGCAGACAGCAAATAGGCAGCACCAAAGGACACATTTAATCTGGGTGAACTTAAATATAAGGTTTTTCTAGAGCTGGAAACACACCGCTCATTATTGTAGGTACTATATTACTACTATATTACTATATTATTATCAGACAACCTGCTCGACAATCTTACACATGTACATAAGTGATCTTTTCAACTCCTTCCATCCACCTTGGTATGTTTTGCATGAACACAGTGCACATGTCACACTAATATGAAAGCTGTAAGCTAAAATTAAGTCTCTATGCAGACAAACTGCCAGATTTGTTTTGTTTTTTTTGGCAGATTCTTGCCAATTTTGCTGCAGGCAGAGGGCAGCTGCTCTCTCTAGCAGTGATACCTGCAAGCAAGTGGTGCAAACGCATCCATCCAAAGCATAACCCACTTAAACCAAATGCCATTCTTAAACAATTTGGAGGAGTTGCATGGTTCTGGCAAAGGTAACACTGAAGTTTTCCCCTGCAGTCATAGTCACTAAAAATGTTACTGGAATTAAGTAATAGTTTTTTTCTCTGTATTTATTTGACTATATCTGTGGAGTGATGCCTTACCTAGTGACAGTTACATATTTAAAAAAAAAAAAAAAAAAAAAGTATTTTTTTTATGAGTATGTCTAGGGTTTCCTGAGAAACTTTTTTTTTTTTTTAAAGGCCAATTTGGAGACTCCAAATGACCCGTGGATAACTTTGCACATAACAGTCAAAACAATGGTAACTAAAGCTTTCAGAGGCCTGAAGCATAACTCAAGCATAAACACATCACAGTGCTTTTTCACCTTCATGAAACAAAACTGTGCATATAAAAGAGTAAAAACCATGGCAACGGTAGCATACACATGCCTGAAGCATAAACACATGACAATGTTTATTCCCATCTTGAAACTAAACTTTGTGCATGCAAGATTCAAAACAAGGGCTAAAGTGTAAAGTGGAAGTTTATCTGAAAAATAATTTTAAACACAGCAAAAAAGTTGCATTTCCATTTATTCCTTTTATGGGTTACTGGCAACATGTACGTCACTGGAGCAGTCCCACCACTGGGAAGTACTCCCCTGGTGTTTGTGCATGGTACCGTCTGACCTTCAGCCCACCAGTGGTGCTGTTACCCATGATAAGCACAAGCCTCCGGCACTTTTAGGTAGCGCATATTTTGTTCTCGCTGTCCGTTTCCTCATCATTTAGATTCTTGAAGTACTTGGAAACTGCACTTTTTACATTCTGCGCATGAAGACAATCAGCACTGGCAGAAGGTGGTTACCTTGTTGTATATTGTTATCATATTTTTGCTACATCACAACGCTGCAGTCACAAACAGCTGCAAACTGGCTTGGCCTGTGCATAAAAGAAGAAGGGCAGCCACTTCCATTTAATAATGATGTGTGGAAAGGACATGAAAGCTGCTTTTGGGTCAATTAAGGTTTCAGTGCATGCTCCATTTTATTATGAGGTTACCTGAATTTTTTTTACATCCAACTAAATGGATCCAAATACTTTCACCACGATGCTACAGTTTGCTTTAGCAGAGAAGAAGGCGCTGCAGAAAAACCTGAACACCGTGTCCAATGTTTTCTAAACCTACTGTATTTATTTCTGATTCTGGTTCTTGGTCCCCCTTGTGCCGCCACATGTTCAAATACCCGAAAATGTCCCTGAGAAACATGATAAATTGTCATCACCTCCCTGAAATTCTCTGTGCACTTCTTGGGAAAAAAAGTATGTTTTGACCTACAACCAATGCGCAGCAGCGTCTCTCAGTAAATACTAAATCTCAGATCTTAGCTTCTTGATATTTTAATCAGTTTATTCATTTTTCCCACCCTCCATTTCCTTTTCTCCCTCCCCTGACCCCCGTGTGCAGGGGCAGCGATGATGCCCCACCCAGCCAGTTATAACACGGTTATATCCCATTCTCATAGTGAAAGTCACAGTAAAAGCTTTCAAACACTGAGCAGAACTTAGAAAGATGTGAAAATGTTTCTTTAATATTCTGTCTTCTCTTAAATCATTCCTTAAAATTTCAACATGCAGTGATGTGGCTTTTGAAAAAAAAAATGACAATGTGATTCAGATGTCCACTACTCATTGTTCAACAACCATTTATTATCTTTACAGCCTTCACAAGAAAGATTGTGAAGTAATCTTTCTTCAGGACCATTAAACCCATAAAATAAGAACACATGTAGAAGGTGTTTAAGGACTGCAGTTAGCATTACCTGAACATGAGCGGAGATGATCCCGTCTGCTACACTTTCCAACACTCCATTAACAGCTGCCTGATTGTTGATGTCCTTGGTAATAGTCCACTCTGTAAACAATGAAAAATACAATGTCAATTTTGAAAAATAAAAGAAGAAATAAAAGTTTTTATATTTCAGGAGATGATTTTTGCTGAAACTTAAATAACAGCTAATTGTTTACCTGGATTTAGTGTGTCCACATCCAGCATACCCCCTTCGCAATAGCTCTGCAACTCCTCAACTTTGACCTTACTCCAGGGGATGTAGGTAACTCCCCGCTCGACATCCCAGAACTTTTTGTGAGCAGCTTTTATACCTTTATTCAAAGCCCAAGCAATCTAGGAAAGAATGATGTTTGGTATAATCACCAAGTTATCAAACGACCCTAAAACAGGTTTCACAGAACTAACATATAACTGGAAATAAAAGCATTTTGCATACCTTAACTGGTTTCTGGTTGACTTTGTATGACCCCCTACTGAGTCTGTTCAAGGCTGTGTAGGCATCTTGCCTGTGAACCATAACAATATAGGCACAACCCCGAGGAGGAATCATCTGGACACAGAGCAGTAAGTTTAATGCATTAAGATCATTGAAGCTTATAAGTATAATTTAGATCACTGATGCTTAGAAGTATTTTTGACACCGATTGTCCAAACTTACATTGATGGACTCGATCTGCCCGAACTCTTCCAAAAGACACATCACATCAGACTGCTGAGTTTTCTTGTCTAGTTGTCCAACCCAAAGTGTAGTACTGCAAACTGCAGGCAAAAAGACAGAATAGCACGTTTAAATTCACACTGAGCTTTAGTATTTACTGAGTTAACTAACTCACACTGCTGAAGCCTCAGATTTCTTTAAGATGAATTTGTACAAAATGTATTTTGTACAAAACCAAAGATTGTGGATTTGATCGCTTTAAGTGCCGATTACACTCCAGGAGACAGAGTTTTATATGCTTCCACCCATACTACATATGGGTACGTTTGTGAAGACAAAGATAGAAAAAAATCGTTCTTACAACCGCTCAACAACGGTGCAAGAACGAGCATCTCTTATTTTTCAGGGACAACACAGATAATCAGCATGTTGTACCCAATGTCTCGTCTGTCCAAGGTTTAAAACTTTTTGTTTCCTCATAGAGAAGTAAAACAACGATAAATTTGGAATTTGTAACCTTGGGCTCTGAATCAAACTCAACTCTATTCTGACGGAGGATGTAGCTTTTTTTTTTTTTTTTTTTTTTTTAACAGAATCAGAAAAACTACTCAGAGGCAGCAAAGAGGAAGATCTGTCTTCTACCTCAAACCAAGTATGTATTGCATGCTAACGCTAAAATCCACAAATTAACATAGGTGCATGTCTTTTGTCTTGCTTGGGAAAAAAAAAAAATCTCCTTCAAATTATATTCCAACAGATAATCAGTGGGATTAAAAAAAAACAAAAAAAAAAAACATATCAGCTACTAAACCAATAAACTGGCCTACTGTATACAGAAATTCATTCGACGTTATGAGATACAAGAAAATCATCTCATATTCAAAAATACACTTTCCAAAAGAAAAACAAACAAAGCATGCTGAGCTCAGACTAAAGACTCAAAATGTCACCTTTAATTACTTGCAGTGCATGCAGACCCTAAATGTAGTTTAAAAAATATATTATATATATATTAAAATAGCTTCTTTCTTTTGGCAGGTTGATACTGTAGCTGCAAGAGGCACTGCATATTCCTGGAGCTCTGTGTACTGCTGTATTATGCACTGTTGTATTATGTACAACATTTAAAGGTCTGTATCGCTCCGAGTACATACCACTTAGCGTCTGACTCTTTATGCTGGGAAGACCTTTCTGCCTGCGCTCTCTGTCCTTCTCTCTTTCACTCCTATCCTGAGAACGAGAGCGAGATCTCCAGTGCTGTTCTTGGGAGTGAGAACGCTTTAACCTTCCTGAGCGAGATGAAGATCCTGATCTTCTTCTCCTTGGAGATCTGAAATACAGAAGAATAAAACGTGAACACTGTTTCAACAAATAATGTAATGCTCCAGGGGAGAATGACTCTTTTCAGATGGTAAAAAATGACAAGATGAGCAAAGAGTTTTGGGACTTCACTGCTTGTAATTTATCCTAAAGGATGCATTGAGGTTATTAAATGCCTTCTCAGTCAACTGTAATTTGGGAAGTACTTAAACAGACTTTGATAAATGTAAAAAAAATCTTTTAACAAAAGTGATGCAACCATGAGATTTTTTGTAGGCCAACCCTGAAATTCGCAGTGCCTACACAAAAATACACTGATACTTTTCCATAGACTATCTTAGAAAAGCTCTGTGGAAACATGTAACCCACTATACAGTCTATACAAACCACTCACATGAATTTGTTGCATCATATACAAGTAAAATGAGGCACATTTGGAGTCCTGTAGGGGCTCTGAATTGTATTTTGACAGAAGATGTAGCATTTTTCAGGAAATCAGAAAAACTATTCATAGTTAACCAAGAGAGTTCTTTCTTCTACCTCAGTCCAAGTATTTCTTACCTAATATTAAAAGACTAAAATCCACAGAGTGGGAGTGTTTGACATGATGTCCTATGACGACCATCACTGGAACGTGTTAAAGATTAAAAATTCACAAGTGGGGTTCCATTAACATATTTTACGTTACAGACCAAAACACACTGCAGAATAAAATATGAAAATGCCCAAACTTGGTATTGATCACAGAACTCATTCAAACAAACTCATTAACTTTGAACTGATGGAACCTGGAGTACAAAAACACTATCTCTGGGTTAGTGCTCATTCTTGTGAAATTCACAACCCACAACAGTCACTAAACACTTCTGCACAATTATTCCTGATGAACGAAGTGGTTACCTGGAACCAGACCTGGACCTTCTCCCATGGCCTCTGTGTCTGCCTTCCCGCCTCATAGATGAATCTTCTCTTGAACTTCCCTATAGAAGAAAGATGACAAGAGATTTTTTTTATTTTTTCCAGTTTACAGAGTTTGCTGCACAGGCCAAGAACAATGGCAACTTAATAATTACATTCAAGTGCAAATGCTTACCCGGGACTGAGAGTAAACCTCATTTGTGGACTGGTATCCATCTGGAATCATGTGATGTTCAGTATGACTCATTCCTCCACTGTGCTGAGGATCGACAAAGAGCCACACGAAAGGAAGTGTTTAAAAGTAAAAATTACTGGAACAAAAACTTTTGTTTGACATATCAGGGGCAAAAAAAAAAAAAAAATAGCACGGTTATAGACAGATACCTTTATATCCTCAGTCTGACCCATCATATGCTGATGAACACCTGTGTTGTGCACCTGACCAGGAAACTGGTTCGTCATAGTTTCAGGTCTGTCATGACAAAATGCACAGCAGGTATTATAAACACATGGTAAATACATTAAAATAATACAAAACAATACTAACACAACTGATTTTTGCCAGTTTTTTTCACTGCAGACAGACACAAGAATAAACCAGTCAATTACAGTAAAAACATCAACATTCAATATGGGATTTCAGTTGTATAACTTTAGTGTTGTGTGCTCTCATTCAGTGGTTCAGAGGGCATTTTAATTTACAAGAGTAATTGGTAATGTTCCCAACTTAAACTGTATTAAGTGTAAACTACAGCCTTTGGGGGACACTGGGTGAGCAACAGTGTGGCCAGCCTGTTCCTACGTATGAAGTTAACTCACACACTCTCATCAAAGCAAAAGCGCTTTGGTTTTTGATTTCTGATAGCCACTCCACATCACATTTTGTGCAAATTTGCTAATTGTCCTCCTGCTGGCCTCCTGCCTGTTAGTTTTTAGGATATACAAAGTAAGCCCATACTGCACTTTTTGGCTAGGGCTGAAGACTGGTGATAACAGCCATGCATCTCTGTTTAGTGCTTTGCAATCACTGCTGCTACTCGAGTATTCCTGTGTTTTGTGAAGTAACCCGCCCAACAAAAATGTCTCATCTCTGTAAAATGCAGTGCAATCCCATGCGTTTTCTCATCACTTATTTGGCTAACACTGGTCAAGCACTGAAAATCTCTGTGCTCACTTTGTTCTGAGCAGAACGCAAGCCCAAAGTGTGTGAATGTGCTCGCACATGCAGACATACAGCATATGTGCCAGGGACTGATGTTGAGGGTAGTGGTAATAAAATGTGCAAATAAAGTGCAAATTTTTCAATCAAAAACAAACATTGTCAACTAAGCTTAAATAAGTAGTCAGCTGCAACCAGCGTTTACAAGAGCATCAAAAAAGGCACTAACTGCAAAAGAAACAAACAAAAGAAACACCTAACAGAGTTTAGTGTCTTGTCACCAAAGTGTGGCTAAGGGTCATTCAGCGTAATAACTTGGGTGAATGAATGTCCCTCTTGTAAGTTAATATATGACTAAATGTCACTTGCACTGAACATACGGTAGATTCTATCAGCTTTTATAGTGCAATACCTTCAACGGTGGAACATATGCAACACGTTGGCAAGTCTTGAGGTCCTTGCACTTTCATACAAAAACAAAACAAAACACAAGCATAAATAGGCCTGTCGCGATAAACAATAAATCAATTAATCGTACGATAACTTAAAATGAGGTAGACAATTTTTATTTA
>JAVDPK010033261.1:10166-24952 GCA_034780415.1 Cichlasoma orientale
TGTTTGAAATCGTCAGCCAATTAGAAGAAACTTGCATTAAAGAGTGGGTGGCCTCGAAGAAGAAGGAGCTAAAACAGAAACAGCTTGTTTTTGACAAAGGAGAATAAGTGGATTCACCAAAGATATAAAAGGATAGCATAAAAATCCATTTGTCCAGTACCAAAAAGCCGATCAATAGTTGACACAGGAAACAGACTATCATATTACACTGATGCGAGCACACAGCAGATATTCAAAAATAATAATAATCACCTGCTGAGCTGGAGACTTTTCTGCTATTCTGTACTAAGGCCCGGTATAAGACAAATAAGGATTATGTTGAATTTTTAATTATGCAAAGTTACCCTATAGAGGTAAAGACTAAAAATATGCAGTTGTAAATTGTCCTAATAGGTACAGTGCTTAGCAAATTTATTTGACCACTCTGTCATAAAAACAAAACACAAATATTTTAGGGGAAAAATGTGCTTAAAGCTAAAAAATATATTCTTATTTATAAGGCAAGTAACAAACTGAATTCAAGTTTTTATACTCAGATTTGAGCCGGCACACTGGACTTCTCTGAGGAGTCAGAAATTAGTCAGGCGTAACATTCAACCACTAAAATAAATGTTTCTGTTCAGGGATGCAAGTAAATAACTGTAATCTGGTATCTTAATCAAAAAATAACAATGTGCTTTAATATTTCATCAGCTTTTATATTTTAGTATTAAAAATACAATTTTGATTAAACAGCTTGTGCTTACTGGTGGATTAACCATAACAGACCACATTGGGCGGTGGTCGAACACTGTACCTGTAAATTTAACTGAAAGCAGCCATTTCTATTGTCTGACAGTTGAGAAGCAGCTAAGGCTTAAACAACAATAATGTGACTGTGCTTTGGATACTTTAGTTTTGAATTAATGTATCTTAATTTTGATGATGTTTGACTTCAGTTGGTCATTCACAATTTTGGACCTGAAAAATAGATTTTAGAAAATATTGTTTAAAAAATTCCTGACCGTTAGGTCAAAGATAGTCACCCTCATAATGAATACTCATTCAGTCTCAGATAAGATTTAATTTACATCAATTGAAGCAACTTTCAAAATCTACCTTGCCCAACTTTTCAATAGTCACATGTTTTATTTTGTAGTTTCTGTATTTATTTTCAAATCTGTGCTCAAATTCACTCTTCATTTATTAATTCAAACTATCACAAAGGCAACAGGTTAAACCCCTGTGAGGGGGTATGTAAGAAAGCCATTTATGATTATTTTATTAAAAGTGATATGGTGACATGGTTAAATTTAGAGTAACAGGGTTAAGATACCAGGGTCAAATGGATACTTTTATTTATAGATTATGACATAAATTCGACAAATAAAAACCAGGACCACAGAAATGTTTAATAATATTTTATTTGCTTTTAACACGTTTGTAATGTTTGTTTTATATGTATGGTAACAGGGTTGCACATCAGTGCTAGTATCAGTGTTTTCCTGGATAAAGACGTGAGCTGTGGACTGTAAATAGCTGTGAAGGTCAAAGGCAAATGTAGTTGTATAAATAAATAAAGGCAGCTTGGAAATTAAGTTGTCTTCTTTTGGTGATGTGGGCAACAGGATTGCATTGGTTAGAGTGACACCCTCAGTGTAGTCAGATTTCAAATTGAAATTAAATTTTATTTAAATAGCGCCAAGTCACAACAAACAGTCACCTCAAGTCACTTTATATTGTAAGGTAAAGACCCTACAGTAATTACAGGGAAAACCCAGCAGTCAGAACGTCCCCTGATGAGCAAGCACTTGGCGACAGTGTGAAGGAAAAACTCCTTTTTAACAGGAAGAAACCTCCAGCAGGACCAGGCTCAAGGTTGGAAAAACACAAAATATATCAAAGAGGACTGAGGTCTGTTGTTAACACATGGATTAATTATGTCACATCTTTTTTGTCATGTTTCTCACTGTTTTGTCTCTTCCTTTTCCAGGCTAAATAGGTTTCAGTAACAGGGTTGTACATATGTTGTGGGACACAACTTGAACTGCATAATTATTGTTCGTAAAAATATCTTGATGTTAAAAAATGGCTTAACAATTGTAAGAGATGTCTCAACAAAATCAAAACAAAAAAGTGGATTATAACTGATTTTAACTGTAATATTTGACGTGCAATTTGGTTATCAAGAAGGTTTTTTTTAAATCTTCATTGTTAGCAAATACAATAAACAGTGAGGGACATTAAGACATCTACCTTCACAACCAGATCAGAGTCAGGAGGAAATCTTATACAAAAACATTAACCAGACAGCAATGCTCAGTTTTAAATGATCTGAATAAAGGTTTAGAGTGGCACTTTCCATAAGATCATTTGAATAATTAGAACATCTGCACAATTCTTGTTTTGCACAATTTTAATTGCACAGCACAGCATATGCACTTCAACGCTTAGGCTCTCACTGTATATTAGTATATTTATATTTTAGTTAGATTGTTTTTAACTTTATTTGCACTGCTTAATTCCAGGCAAAAAAAACCTGTAGAAATGACAATAAAGAATTTTGAATATGATTTCTGTTTTTGTTTTGTTTTTGTTGGTTTTTTTTGGGGGGGGGGTCTTGTCTTGTTATTGTGGAAAGCGAACAGTATATTATTCCAGCACAGGGGAAATTCAGTCAGAATTCTCAATAATTAATCGAGGTAAGTTTTCCAAAGATGTTGAGCTATTCTGTATGCAATTTACGTATGTTTTAGTGTACGGTGTGCAGATTATTTTCAGATTTGCAGAACGGCCCAGTTAAGGTCCCCCAAACGGCGACTGTTTCCGGGGCGGATTCAGCTTTGATTGACAGCTCTCTCGCGCAATCCTCGCGTTTTTCCGTTAGCTCGTAGTAGCGGAGCGAAAATGGCGTAGAGCGGAGGGTGTTCGGGAGAGCGAGACGACGGGACCTTCTTCTCTCCTCGTTGGCGGTTACCGGGGAAAGAAGAGGGTCCGGAACTTTAAACATTTCGTCACGGACGCGGTTCCGCTCAGTAAGATAAATCCGACAGTCGTCCGTTTGGGAGACCTTAATGTGTCACCGTAGCGGAAGGACCCCCTCTCCGCCCCCCGGCTTTTGTTTACCATTGTGTGCAGCTGCAGCTCCGACCACGGAGGAAAGATCTCCGCATCCTTTCGGTCCAACTCAAGGTCAGTGCTTCACTCAGCTTTTACTCGGCCCTCTCCCTCCACTTCGTTTTTTGTTGCTCGGTGAAAACTGACATTTTTTTAAAATGACTTTTACATTGTGTTATTTGAGTTATTTTAACGAGTCGTCAGTAAATTTCTGCCCTGTGTGTGTCTGTATTAAGTGACACCGTATGCATTAAATCCTCATTAAACCAGCTGAATCTTTTAATTGCAGTTGAATACATTAACTTAAGGAGCAGAGCTAATTGCAACTGTTTTGATAATACATTCATTATAGAGTAGTGTGCAAAAGTCTTGAGCTACCCCTAATTTCTTTATATTTTTCTTCCAAGGAGCCAGACTTTCTTTTAATTTTAAAAAGTGGTCTTGAGCAATAGATCTCCAGGCTTTCTGAAGGCCTTTCAAAGTTTTTCTTTGGATATTTTCAGCACAGTCCTAGTGCCTGACCATTTTCAGAGAAATGTATTTTTTATTTGTCTTTTAAGGCACTTAATACTGGCCTTTGAATAGTTCATGCATAAAAAAGGTACCTACCTCATGGGATGAAATAATATTTTTGCAGTAACAAGGCTTTCAAAGAGCTATTAACTGATAGCTTGTCACATTTCAGCGTGGTGTGCAGTGTCCTTAAAAAATAGATTGGGGGGAAACTGGACAATGGAGGACAAAAAAGAATTAACAGACCTAAAAAAAAACCCCCAAAAAAACAAGCAAAACAACTACTATCTACAGCAAATGAACAGTATCTGAAAAAAACAGGGAATAAAAGATCTGATACGGGACCGAGAGATGCATCTGGCCCCTCAGTTGATCCATCTACTGTTCAGTGAAGCCTCATCAGCCATTCTTAAGGGAAACAGGGAGAAGTCATGGATTGGCCTCCCCAGAGCCTGGACCTCAACATTAGTGACATAGTTTGGCAGCCAACATCCAAAGAAGACCTTTGAATGTCCTTCCAGGAAGCCTGGAGAACTATTCCTGAAGAATACTTGAAGAAATTACAAGAACGCAGCCTAACCCCTTCGGTCACTGCGTACACAGTTGTGTACATCACTTTATAAAGTTATATAATGTACTGTAATATTCATTTTCTGACATTTCCTACCTAAAAAGATTATGTAGGCAGAAGATGAAAGTTTCAATATTGTATTAAAAAATAAACTAGAAGAAGAAGAAGGATTCCTGTATTGTGACCGAAGGGGCTAGGAGAGGTCAGGCTGTGCTGATGAATAAAGCCCAAATATTGACTTTCAAGCTCCTTACTGTACAAACTCTGTTTTTGCCTTATATACTGTATTTCCTTGTATGTTTGCCCTTTTTTCAATAAAATGTTGCACCTATTTTTCCTGTATACTGAGTAAAATATAAAGAAGGGTGCCTCAAGAGTTTTACACATCACTATACATAAATACAGTGAGAAGATGTGCTGGCTTGTTTTTCTGTAACTCTAGCTTGTTATCAACCTAAGGAAATTATTAATAATGGACGTCTGTCTTCTATGAAAATCACATTTGAATTGTTATTTTAGGTAGAAACCTTCAGTCATGAAACCACCATGAGTGATATTTCCTTTCAAATTAAACCCAGCACAACCAACATGCCGTCTCCACCACCACCAAGACCTTTGGAGGGAAAGAGTGAGTGTCGAGATGACTTCATTTGGGCTTCTGGGACACTGGTGCCCTCCTTCCTGCTGGGACATCAGCCATCTCTCCTCCGCAGCATTCCACCCCGGCTTGTTGCAGCAGCCTGATCATCAGTGAGCACCATCTGCTGAGATTTTTGGCTGTCGGACTTGCATGATGCACACTCTGCTTATGTCTACATGTAGCCTAGCATTATTTTTGAAGCCACTGACTAGTCTGCCAGAAAGTCCTTGACATATGAGTGAGATTCTTGAAAGGCTGCATGTAAACATAGTCACTATTTCCCAAATAGTAAGGAAGGAAAAACTGTCACTACAGTCACACAAAGCAGTTTGATAAAGAACAAATTATCTGCTCCCAATTTTCTGGGAAAAAAAGCAAAAGACACAAGATACTGTAGCAAAGATCAAGGCCTGTGATTTTTAATTAGACTCATTGGGTGTGTTTTTTCATTCTACCTCATTGCCATAGTAAGTCCAACAGGATTGAAGAGGAGAGTGATGAAGTAGCTAAAAGGTTGTCAAGTGCCACAGAAAGTTATATAATATTCCTGGATGGTTTTGGGGGGGTCAGTAAGTGAGGGTGTAAATGGGAGAAGACCAAGCAGCACACAGTCACTCATTTTGGGTAAAAACACTGACCCACTCAAACTGTGGTCTTCTATGCATCTGTTTTGGATTTTATTGTTCTCTCCTTTGTCAGGTCAGCAGGTGTTTATTCACAAATAGCACATAGACACTTATGTTGAGTCCCTTAGATAGAAATCTTGCAACTTGTAGTATCTCAAATTTGTCTCTCGCAGCATTCTGGTCCAGTTTTCCTTCATCTGGTGTTTTTTGACTTGTAACATGTTTTTAGTCTCCCCCCCCCCCCCACGTTAGCTCCCGTTTAAGAAGTGTATGAACAGATAGTTTCAGTTTTGATTTCTTTTGAGTCAGGAATTGTGAGAAGACATTCAAAAGTATCTGGTTTATCAAACATGCTTAGTCTCACCCAAAGGAAACCTGGTCTCTTTTTTTCTTCACAAGGATGATGCAGTCGCTTTTCTGAATGATCCAGATAACTGTCTCAGAATTGAGAGAAAATGGTTTCATTAAAACAAATTTACTCAATGGTAGAGGACGCTCTGTATTTACATTCAGGCATGTATTTGGAAGCATAAACCAGTGGTGAAGGGTGGTCCTGATTACCAGCGTCAGCAGGCCTTTCTCCATGCACATCAGATCTTCTAGCAAGATTTTGCCATTAATTCAGACTTTTAAAAATTGAAATATGGAGACAGTTTTCTTGTAATCTTAAAAACAAAGTATTTTTTTCTCATGTGAATGCACACAGTTTCTGTACATTTTCTATATAATTTTTTTTGTTTATTTTTATGTGATTTTTACCAAAAAGAAAAATCACATTTTACCGGGATTTGTGCAATATTTGATCCTAACTGTCATGTTGTTTGACCAAACTGTATATTGTATAAACAAGTGACAAGTTGTTTGAAAGCAACAAAATCACCAATGTCTTCCATTAAGATATGTATAGACTCATGTGCATTAGCTTATTTAGCGGGACTGTGCTGCCAACATTATAGTAGCCGTGCATGACCAGTAGTGATGCTTGCTTCATGAGGAATAGTGAAATCGATTTCTAGGCTAAGCTGGAGCGCCGAACTGGGGGAACCATTTCAGTGAAGTTAAAGGGTGCTAGGCTGAGAATACACTGCATAGAGACACAGCTTTACTCTAAACTCTACTGCGAGATCTCCTCTTTATTCTAGTTTGTGCAATGGAAATACAAATAATGTAAGGCACAATCAGGGTAAGCAAGTATTTAAAGTATTGATTCAAGTCATTTACTATAGGTATATATGCTTATAATAAGTAGCTGCTTTTATTTATGCACTATAAAGCATTAAAATGATTAGTTAATATGTGAAAGCCAAAAATCTCCCAAGAGAGCAAGTTTTACATGTGACAATTACGGAGAAATGTTCTATTAAGAATGAGATTAAGTTTAATCCTAGATCTGGATCTGATTGGTGAGGATCCGACGTAGCGTTTTAGTCCTAGAATTATGGTCTCACAGTCACATCACATTGTACATATTACCTCATAGTTTGGGGATTCAGAGCGTTATATTTTAATCCATAAAATTGTATTTGATTAGAGTTTTAGAAGCAATAACCTACCATAATGCATGAGTTTAGTGCCAGGGTGAAAGTGTTTAAAGGATTCTGTAGCATCACATGGAAAGGATACACCCCCCCCCCTTCCCTGTTTTTTGCCTACACAATCATTCAGCCACTTATTTTGGGGGGAAGCATAGATTTCACTTAAAGATGCAGTAAAGGTTGAGATATTTTTTGGAGAATAAGGTGTATTATAGAGCAGCAGTAGCGTCATGGTATTGCATTGGTTCATCAATCGGTACACGAGAGATGCTTTAAATTTCAATTGTAGCATTTTTACATCCATTCAAAGCCCACTTATTCCGAAGAACATTTCAGTAATTCTGTGGCTGCAAAGGACTCACTGAGCGAACTTGACACTTGTTTGAAAAGCACTTTCTCTCTCTGTACTGACTTGCACCGTCATCATCTCCACCCTGTCGTCGATACTTTGTTCTAACCCTGTAATGCTCTTTCTGGGGATTTGTAATCAACAATTTATAAGCAAGTAGGCATCTAGCAACATTAATATATGGGTTAAAAAAATATGCATGTCTTAGCAGAATAATGAATGATTGTATTGCATGCAATAATCCAACTTTGTAATGTGTAATTAGGAAACTGAAGTGCTTATTTTGGATGTTGTGGCGAGTTGTTTGACACAACAGCGACGGTGTTGAAGCAGCTTCAACAGTTTTATAGACTACCTGCTAATCTGATACAAACAGCACTAAAAAAAGTAAAGGGCAGAGTAGTTCTCTATTGTGTCAAATATGACTTAGCCACAGTGCAGCCGAAAAACAAATCAACCTTTGGTCCCATTAAAAAAGGAGGAAAAAAAATCAAGAGCTTAGGTAAGATTAATGACATCATTTTGTTGATCAACTTTTCCACTGAGGTGGTGGACTGTGTAGAAACTATGCACTCCAGAGGGAGGAAATGGGCATGCTTGTTATGTGTGAGCCTCTTGTCTGGTTTTGTATTAACTTAAAAAAAAAAGAATCTGTATCAGAAGTTCAGCAATAAAATGCAGCATGGTGCCAATATAGATGGATGGGTGTTGATTTTGTTCACTGTCTGAATGCCACATAACAAAAGACTCTAAGCAGGGACAAAACTAGCTTTGTTCTCACTAAGTTTCCACAACCTGTCCACCAACATCTCTAAAGATGACAAGTTAATAATGTTGATCATTAAACTGAAACATAAAGGTAACATCTTTGGTTCTAGTGGGAAATATTAGACTCTAACTTTATTTAAAAAACAAAACAATGAACAACGAATACAGAGAAAAAAGAATATACACTTACTGGCCACTTTATTAGGTGCACTTTTTTGACTGTTTCTTAACACATATCTAATTAGCCAATCAGTATTTCAGAAACGTGATCACTGGGATTTTCCTGCACAGCCAGGGTTTACACTGAGTGTGCAGTGAGCAGCAGCTCTCTGGATAAAAATGCCTTGTTGATGCCAGATTGACAGGAAGGCAACAGTAACTCAAATAAGCTGCTATGCAACCATCTCCAAATGCTCAACATGTACAGACTTGAAGCAGATGGGGTACAGGAGGAGATCACACCAGGTGCCACTCCTCTCAGCTAAAAACAGGAAACTGAGGCTAGAAAAATTGGGCAACAGAATGTTGAAAGAACATTGCCTGGTTTAATAAGTCTTGATTTCTACTGCGAAATTCAGATGGAAGGGTCAGAACTTTGTGAAAACAGCTTGAAAGAATGAAACCATCCCGCCTCGTATCAAAGGTTCAGGCTGGAGGTGGTGGTGTAATGGTGTGGCACACTCTGGGCCCTCTTTATGACCAGTGTAGCATCCTCTGAGGGCTGCTTCCAGCAGAATAATGTGCCATGTCATGAAACTCAAATCATCTCACACTGGAATCTTGAACATGACAATGACGTCGCTGTATTCAAATGGTCTTCACAGTCACCAGATCTCAATCCAACAGAGGACCTTTGGGATGTGATGGCACAACAGAGTCACATCATGGATGTGCAGCTGGCAAATATGCAGCAACTCTGTGATGCCATTGTGTCACTATGGACTAAAATCTCTAGCAATGTTCCCAGCACATTGTTGAATCGATGCCACAAAGAATTAAGGCAGTTCTGAAGGCAAACGGGGGTCCAAAACAGTACTAGCAACATGTACTTAATAAAGTGGCCACAGAGTATGCTGTCGAGACTACTTTGACTTTTTAAGATCGCGGCACAACTGAGGGTGAAATTAAGTCTTTCTTGTAGCTCAAAACAGCATCAAATGTCTTATAGAAAGTTGTCCGTGCAGCTCAACAGTTGGCAAGAAGTCACTGTAGACCAAATGCCAAAAGTACAAATGTTTTCAGCAGCAGAGAAGGGATCCGTGTCAGTAACTGTAGAAGCATCTGTTCTGTCACAGCTGCTATTTGTACTGAGCCATTTTAGACAAATACCCTGTCACGGTACCAGCACCAACCATTTGAACCATTGTAACAATACAGGTGGAGTGACATTTATATTTCACAGCATCCCGGATTAAATCTGCAGCAGTTAAAAGAATACAGTATTGAATACAGTAAAAGCATACAGCAACTATCGATTATTCCATTGATTAATCGAGTGATCTGATTAGAAATACTTTTTTCATATTAACAATTTATCTGCACATTTGAACTTCCATACTGCAGTTTTTTGCTGTGTGGATGGAGCAGCTAAAAAGTTCTCTTTTCTTCATTTTGGCACTCACTGATCAGGTGGTTGATGAAGGTTTTCACGGCGGTTACAGGAAAAAGCGCTGCTGCTTTGGACGCTAGAAAAATGTTTCCATTCGCTCTACCTGAGTTCACCGTCTCGGTACCAGTCTGTGCGCTTGCTGCGCGTGCACAGACTGCACATAAAACAGCTGCTGCTGTTGTTGAAACACTGAACACAATTTTGTACTGCTTCTGCCTTGACGCTGTTGGATATATTCCAAACCAAATAAGGCGCGTGTGTAATGTAATCACACAAGTGCGTCCTCACATCAGTGGAATCGATAAACGGAATCGTTAAGCAAGCAGACTTAATTCCAAAGAACTGAATTACTGGGAACCAGTTCTCTACAAGAACCGGTTCTCGATTCCCATCCCTACTGGTTATACAGTAGCAACAAGCCAATCCAAAAGCAGCTGTGCTTTTACCTAAACCATACCCTTCTTTGTTTATTATTGTATTCTAAGTGGGGCCATAATTTACAAAATAAAAAAAATCCCATTGCATTCAGTAAGACTTGAAACCAGTGACTGAGGTCACGAAAACTGTTCATGGAGGGCACAGATCACAGGAGCAGGAGGGTTGCTTTTCCATCTTCTTTACTATAGGAATTCGTGTTTCAATGAGCAGTTGCCCCCTGCTGGTCATTAGAAAGAATGCAGGTTTAAGGCCCTTAAGTATTCACACTTCAACGCTGCAGCGGCATACATCTTTTATATACAGTCTGTGATATCAGCATTCACACATGGTCACTTTATTTTTAGCGGAACCAACACATTTCAGCTCTAATCCATAATTTCATTTACAGGCAGAGGAGACGTACGGACAAACATAAATGCCTCCATCACCAAAATCCATATACAGTAGGCAGCAGACTGGAGAACACATTTTCCCAAGTCCCAGGTCTAACTGGACGTACTGTGCACATTTAGTGATGCCATTTGACTGGTAAGACTGCTGTCAATCAGTTTGCTCTTAATGCGTGCCATCCGATCCAGCTGTGCGTCGAACTGCTTTTTCACCTACAACAGAGAGCAATGGATGCAAAAATGGATTTATTTGCTCAGTAGTGGGGATTATAGTTTCTTTCATTCCTGCCTGGATTGCTTTATGCAATAATCTGAACAGTGAAATGAACCAATGCTCTTGCTCAGAAAGGACATAATCACATCCATGGGGATGAAGTTATTTCAGTGTCTCACCTCATTCATGCTTTCTTCCAGAGGCTTCAGATCAAATGTGAGTGTGGACGCTTTCACCACGGAGCTGCTGTTGAGGATGTAGCTGCAGGGAGAATTAAGAAAGTTCTGAAAGATCAATGGATGCAGGCTAAAAATCATTTCATAGGAACAGTTTCTATTAAAGAATGAAAAATATCATTACCAGCCACTTCTTTATAGAGTGAATAGTTAAGCCTATGCACCCAGTGTACAATAAAGACTGTTTCATCTCTGACCTGAGCTCACATCAGGAAGTGGACAAAGCTCATAAGCCATGTGTTTATTCTAGCCTCACCAGACAAACATGTAAACATGTACACAAGAAGTCAGTATGGCTGTGTGCGCAGCAGATAGGCTTACCAGTTGATGTTTGCTTTGTAGAGGAAAAAGATGGAGCGAATCATGGCCAAATGTGACGGTGCTGAGTGAATGACCTTCCCCAAAACATTGTGGCAGGCTTTGCATTTTAAAAAGTTGTAGATGCTGGGAATAAACAAGAGAAGTGGCACCAGTGCATTCATTAATAACCTGTAGGTGACTTTGACACAATCAATATTTGATCCATGCAACCAAAGTCTAGGCTGTGCTCATGACAGTGCTTTGTGATACAAAACAAATTGCTTCTCACCAATCGGACATTTCCCCTTTATGTCCCGACTCTGTCTCATCACTGATGACCACATGAATGGTTACACCTAAAAGCAGATGAGCAGAGAGGCAATTAATATCATTTTAAGATTAAACTTTTGATAATCATCCATGGATGGAGTGTACAGTAGCCCTGAAAAACAGAAATGAAAGAGCACTGGGGAGCAAATGTGAAGTAAAAAAAAAAAAAAAGTGTTAAAGAATCCTAGAATTAAACTATCGCTCTCCTGACCTTAAAGTAATCTGAACACAACTCAGTGAAGAATGCTACAGTAGCTCACAGCCCTCTGTTGTCTCCGCCACCATACACCCTCATTACCTTCAGTATTTTTTATCTTATCCATTTATCTTGGATGCGATGGACAGGAGAAAGGAGTACACAGCACTAGTGAATGATTTTGTGGAGTGTTGGAGTGTGGAGGAATCACTTGCTTCTGAATGTGAATAAGATCAGAAAGATGGTAATCGACTTCAGAAGAAAAAGGACAACCCGTGCCTATCCTGGGATGCTTCCACATCTACAACAGGCTGAACTGGAAGATCAAGCAAAATGCAGATTTTCTATCACTTTGCTGTGCTGGGAGAGCAGCAATGATTTAAAGGCTGGCTCTGTGATCAGCTGCAAATTGGACAAGATCTGACCACCCATTGCACCACATACTGAACAGGAACCAGAGCACTGATTCAGCTCTGCAGCCACAGACACAATATATCCGTTTGGCTGGGAGCCATCGATCAGATATTGTTATAATTTGAGAGAATTTTCCTAATTACTCCAATTATCTTATTCCAACATCTTAGGTCATGTGATGTAAACTGCCTAATCTCCATAACACCATGAGCTTCAGCTGAAGGCACCATAAACTTATTAAACTGCACTGCATTTCATATGAGCATAAAACACTTTAATTTAACATCTGCTCAGCGAACAAGCGTTTGCCAGCGAAGTGTACTTACTTATGCACATAATCGAGTCCATGCTTTTCATCTCCCCACAGATCCCTGTGGAGTCCGTCAGGATAGCGTTGCACTGCTGACAGTGGAGAGTCATCTTCTGTCTGCGCACTGCTGCTGTGGGCGGCAGTTTCACGTCGTCGGTGCTTTTAATTAAAAGGCTGTCATTAAATTCCATGTTAAAATTTTACGGAGCTTGGCCAGCACCGTGTCCCGCTCGTGAATTTGAACAGAGGAAGCAGAGTAAAGCACGCCCTCAGTGCCGCCATAAGGAGCAATGTAAGATATTTACAAACTGCCAAATAAAACGTATGTACACATTCAACACAAGAAAACTGTTATGCTCATGAAAATTAACATTTTATCAAAAAGAAAAAAAATCAACCATAGGGGGAAAATGCTAAAAAAATTGCATCTTTGTTCTGAGTGGCTGCGAGGCATATCCGGTCAAAGTAAAGAGCCAATCAAATGTGTCCCGCTTCTGTGTTTTGAATCGGAGGGCGTTTTAACTGACGCAGCTTACGGTGAGGAGAAACACGGACGTGTGCGCGGATTTTTGCTCAATAAACGAAATAAACGGTCACACCAACATGGATTTGGACTCTATGAAATATGCAGAATTGCGAAGTCTCGCTAAGGAGCTCGGGCTCAAGGCGAACATGAAGGTAAGGGAGCGGTACTTTTTTAAAATAACTTCTCCTTTGTGTTTCCGTAACTAGCTGTTTAAGGTTAACGTGAGCTGGGCAGACTACACTCAAATACATTTTCTTTTCAACATTAGGCCGAAAAACTTCTGAAAGCCATAAAGCAGCATTATCAGCAAGGAAAAAAAGAATCGGAGGAGCAGGTAACTTACTGCTGTTTTTTAAAATGTATTGGCTTTGTTGACAGTATGCCATGTGTACATCAGTGTACAATCAGTGTATGGCTCTTCCAGGGGCGAGACATTAATAATTCCCGAAAAGATGAAAATGAAGCTCGGGAGAAATGTGAGGATGGTCAGGATTCATCTCGCAAGGAAGTTTCCAACACGGCTGGCTTTGTGAACACACGTCGAGGGAAAGGAAACGGTACCAAGAGAAAGATCTCTGATACTGCAACACTGACTAAGAGTGATGCCGAGATACCTCCAAATGCTGCAGAGGTATTATATATTACACCGCACTCAACACAAGTGCACCACAAATTACTGCCATCTCTGTGTGCAGGGTTGCTTTGTTGCTGTGTCAGTTCTTTGCATTCTGGAGGTTTAGACATTAATGCTTGTTTTTCTTTTAAGGGTGATGCTGAAATAGATGCGTCTAGTGCACCCTGCAGTGCTAGGGGTGCTAAGAAGAGAAAGGTGTCCTCTGCCAGAGATACAGGCAAAACTGCAAAGGAGCCTCCAAAAAAACTCCAGACCACTGACATTAAGGATGAAGCACCTGTGGCTGGTGAAGCAGGTCAGTAATAAAAGTTTATACACACTTATAACTTCTATTAAATGGAATTTATATCCTTGACTTTGGCACTGATTGTAAATTTAAATGTTTGTGTCCAGAAAAGGCAGCAAAGGTGGCAAAAGCTGGTAAAATTCCTCGTCTCCAGCAGAGGAGCAAGCCTTTGTTGAAGCCCGTTACCCCCAGTAAGTTTTTCCTTTTTTTTTTTTCTTTCTTCAATTTTCCTTTCCACCTAGTATCCTTTTGAGGTTAAAAAAATCAGATCACATCAGGGTTTACCTGGTTCAGAAGGAGCTTTTGTGGGGTGTCCATTCGCATAAGCACGTCAGGTCCATGTACAGCAGAGGCAATGAGACTGTTACTTTATTTCACAGAAATCTGTACATTTTCCTGCTGTTTGTGATCATTTGATAAACAAATGTCTATTATGCTCACATAAATCAAACCCCAATTGATTAAAAAAAAATTGTTGCAGTGGAAAACCACCAGCTTTGGGGGCAGAAAAACTCTGCAGATGATGGTAAACAGCGTCCTGACTCCACTTCAAAATCTTTGAATAATCTTGTAAATTGCATCTGTTTATGCAGATTTCAAAAAACTGCATGAGGCACATTTCAACAAGATGGAGTCCATCGACTCCTATGTTCAGCGGAAGACCAAACAGATGGAAACATATAGAAGTTCAGTCAAAGAACTAAAGGTACACACTCCTAAATCATCTTGGCTGATGCTATTTGGGAAATGATGAATGTAACATGTAAGAACTTTTTCTTTTTATTTGTAGAATCTTTCAGACAAAA
>JAVDPK010033332.1:0-24925 GCA_034780415.1 Cichlasoma orientale
GTCTTCAGTAGAGAGAGAGACACGAAGAAACGATAAAGCCGATAAATAAAAATTGTCTACCTCATTTTAAGTTATCGCACGATTAATTGATTTGTTTATCGCGACAGGCCTATTAGTACATTGAGCATCGCGTACACGAGGAGTGATTGACAGTGCTAAGACCCTCCTCCTGGCTCTGATTGGTTGTTTTTGACTGGGAGCAGTGCATTTCTGCAGATGGCAATAGTAGCTCAGGGAGGAGGTGGAGGAGCTCAATTTTTTCACAGATTATCTGTTTCATACGTGACATGATGACAGTTTTAACAAATAAAAGTTACATACTGCAGCTTTAATCTGTATAAGGGAGAAATTTGTGGCTTTAGTTCTTACTGTCGATGACTGCCATTTTTTCAGTTTTACGCATTTAGCTATGTGGTTTTGAAATAGCACCCATTTTTACAAAGATTGTTGTTGGTTTAAAAACAACATAACTTTGTGTATTGTTTATGAAAGGCAGAGAAAAGTCCTGGACGTCACCCAGGAGCATTAAACAAAGATGGTTAAATTTATTTCAGCTCTGAGTGTTTAATATCTAGGTGTTTTTTCGGGAATGTGGATCTTTCAGATCAATTTGAGTAGTGATTTTGATCATGTTTCACATTTTATTGTGTCATGTAGCATGGGGCACTGGTCTTGGTCTTGACTCTGTCTCGCCCTCCCTCGGTCTTGGTCTCGACTTTGTTCTCGGACCCTAAAAGTCTTGGTCTTATCTCGGTCTCGGGTTAGGTGGTCTTGACTACAACACTGGTTCCGGTATTTTTAGTTACCCGTGCACACACTCAACCTAAGTTAACCATACAGTAGATTAAACTCTAATCATCTGCTGTAGAATAGAAAACTTGAGTTAAACCTGCTTTCTGAAGCAGGCCCACATTTTACCTGAAGCATCAGAGGACTTGTTTTAACCACAGCTCCACGTGGCTAATTAGCATAGGCCACATGAGTATGTGGCTAATTAGCATGTTTCACAACCTATATTTATACATAAGCTTTTTCTGTGAAACAAGAAGATGGAGCCATAACACCGATATTTGAACCACAGATTCAGTCTTGGTTTCAGAACTGTTGCACCTCATTTAGCAAGATGTCCAAATTTGCCGACCTGTAGGTTGTGTATTCCATTTGTTTGTGCTGCTTTTTTGGATACTGTACCTTCAATCGTAATGGCTAATCTTATTGACAATGCAAGATATTTTCTTAAAGCTGACACTTTATTTACTCCTCTGAGGGGACTCCTACCGGAGACCGTTTTTATTGAGTATGAAGCTGTCCTGTTTTCGAAGATCAGCTGTTACAGGTAATAATGGATCTAACATGAAACCGTTAAACATTTATTAAAACATGGAAAAGGCTTAAAAGTAAAGTGTTCTAGAGTGAATTAAATCAACACTTTCATCTGCCACATTCACATTTACAGATACTGCCCCCCCCCCCCCATTTTAGGTGTCACCGTTAAAAATGAACCGTATTCAGCAGCTCACTCATCAATCTGCACTTGACTGTACATCATGTACAGCACATATCTGTCACCTTACCAGCTGCGTCATTGTGTGGTGTGAATATCAGTGGATGGCGATAACTTGAATACAAATTCAATGTCAGGAATAAAAAGGTCAGGCTATTGTTTCAAATAAAGAGCTTTTGCAGGAACTCTTTGAACTAGTCCAAGCCTGAGGCTTCTCGGGTTACTCAGCTGTTCACTGATCTAGCTCCATATCATTTAAGAAAAAAAGAAAAAAAGATAATGACACTGGCTTTCCTACAAAGAGCTGCTTACTAAGTCGTGGAAATAACAGACACAGGTAGCCTCTGTAACAAGAGACTCCTTAACCGCTCTTATGCAATGTGATTTGAAGCTTCCTAGTGAAGTCAGGATGAAGATAAGGAGCCTGCATCCCCTTAGCCCTAACGCACATTTCCTTATCACCATTTTCTCCTATAAATGTTGATAACATGAAGTTGCCATTTGCAGCATTCATATAGTGTAGCCAAAATAAAACGTGTCGGTTCATGTAGCGAATGGGTGCATGAGAATTTACCGTACCCTACATTGAATTTGCAGCTTGTGTGGATTATTCATGGAGTGGATATGTTTCTTTTCAAGTGGTTACATTTGCCGTGCATGTTCTGCACAGCGCTGTGTGACTGGCAGACAAAACAAGATGCTCGTTCTGGGACTGCTTTGTGTCTTCACGTTTCAGACCCAGGACAGCGCTGTCAAACTTCAAGTATTTCACAGATTTTTTTGTAAAATGGGTAAGTAAACATCAACATGCTGCAGTAGGAGTAGCAAAATAAATACTGGTCCAAATCATTTCCTGTATACTGGTAGTTTATTTTAAAGAATCCTGAACACCTTAGAAACTGTGTCTGTTTAAAATGGCCGCGCCCACCTCTGCGTAAAAAAAACAAAATAGAAGACGTTTTTTTCTCCAATATTAAAGGAGCAGCTCTCCGCAGCGTGTACGCACCAGTTACTCGCTGCCCTCATGCCTGCTGTGCCCGCTTTTATGAATCATAGTGGAAACAGGAGCTGCATGTGTTATGCTTCTGTCTGTGTCGCTACTCAGTACAGATGTTTAATTTTTAAGCATCACAACAACTCTCCCCTAAACAAATGTTAGTACACACTAATACTGTACCTTCATCGTTAAGCACATATGCACACAATATATGTGCCACACCTGTTAAGTGCAAAACTTAAACCAACCCGTGTGTTTAATTTTTATTTTATTCAAAAATAATAATGCTCATTAACAGTAATATTTAATCAGTCAATCTCACGACAGTAACTCAGTGAACATATATATGTTGATATGGTCGAGATGACCTGCTGCTGAAGTTAAAACCAAGCACTAGAATAGGCAAGAAAGCTGATTTAAGTGGCTTTGAATGTGGTATGGTTGTTTATGCCACATGGGATGATCTCAATATTTGAGAAACTGCTGATCTGCTGACTCTGGAGAACTTGACTGCATACTGACGAGGTGATTCAGGTGTGTTGGATCAGGAACACATCTAAAACCTGCAGGACACCGGCCCTCGAGGCCTGGAGTTGTCCATCCCTGGTTTACAGAGAACGGACCAAAAAAGAGAAAATATCCAGTGAGCAGCAGTTCTTCGGAACAAAACGCCTTGTTGATGCCAGAGGTCAGAGCAGAATGGACTGACTGCTTTGAACTGAGAGGAAGGCAACAGTAACTAAATAAACACTTGTTACAACCAATGCACAGCACGAGCAGACTGGCTACAGCAGCAGAAGACCACACTGGGTGCCACTCCTGTCAGCTAAGAACAGGAAACTGAGGCTACAGTTCATGTGGGCTTCCCAAGATGGTACAATAAAAGATTGGAAAAATGTTGCCTGGTCCGATGAGTCTTGATTTCTGCTGCGACATTCAGATGGGGTCAAAATCTGGCATAAACATGAAGCATGGATCCATCCTGTCTTGTATCAATGGTTCAGTCTAGTGGTGGTGTGATGGTGTGGGGGACATTTTCTTGGCACACTTTGGGCCCTTTAGTTCCAACTGAGCATCATTTAAACGTCACAGCCTACCTGAATATTGTTGCTGACCATGTCTATCCCTTTATGACCACAGTGTACTCATCTGTCTGCTTCCAGCAGGATAATGCACCATGCCACAAAACTCAAATCATTTCAAACAGCTTTCTTGAACATGACAGTGGCTTTACTATACTCAAATGGCTTCACAAGTCACCAGATCTCAGTCCAGTACAGCCTTAGGATGAGGTGGAACGAGAAATTCGCTTCTAAATCACTGAGCACCTTCTTAAGGGAGTTCTGAAGGAAAAAGGACTTCCAAACTGGTACTAACAAGATAGACCCAATAAAGTGTCCACTCAATGTTGTTTTCTTCAGAGTGTCTTTTGAAGAAGGCAAAATTAAGTCAGTTAGGTTTTTCAAGCCTTTCACTTTGGCCTCTGCTAAGCCAAACATTTACAGGAATGCATTTCTTTTCACCAGTTTGTAATGAGACCAGAAAATGACAAAGAATATATACTGGTGTGTGTGTGTGTGTGTGTGTGTGTGTGTGTGTATATTTTTTTTCTCTCTCTCTTGAAAATGTGACTGCTGCAGTACGTTCAGGACAGCTAAAATGGGAAGTGTTTGTGGCAGCAGTGACTAGATTTTAAATGCATAAGGATCAATAAAAAGGGGGCTGCTGATGCACAATCTTTGCATAAGAGTGGAACACTTCACAACATCAACTGGTCTAAAGGTCTGTATTCATTTGTAACACCGCATCTATCTGACCAAAAAATACTAATATGGAGTCAATTCATTCATTTTCCGCTGACCTAAAAAAAAATTTTTTTGCCACAAAGGGCGTAAATAAATACTAAACAGCCATCAGCCAATTAACACAGAAGGCAGACATCAAATGCAGAAGCATCAGTGGTTCAAATTAAGCACTGCGACAAGCATCTCCAGGCAGAGGGAAAAAAAATAGACCAGGAAGATGAGCGAAAAAGAGTAATCTCCCCGACATATTCCTAATAATCCACCTCCCCTGTGCCGCTCCCCTCGAGCTCACCCAATCATAAAGTGTCAACACTGACCTACAAAAAGGGACTCCTGTCAAGCCTTACATGCTTGAAAACATCAATCACAGCAGACAAAGAGGGTACATTGAATTATGAAGCATTAACCTTCGGGGCTTGCATATAAAGACCACAGATTTATTTATGCTTGTGTGTTAAGAGCCTCTGCACTGTTCCTTACAAAGTGGTGCCTGCCAAATTGATGAACCTGCACCTCAGCCCTCAGCTGGAGTCCAGCATCTTTGATTAATGAGTGCAAACTTGTGGAAAGGGCAAGAATAGGAGAGACAGGGTGAAAATGGGTGAAACACAATTATTATAAGAGCTGGTTTTTTTTTCTCCACTGGCTTTTAAAAGGCCACTGAAAGAGATAGGGAAGACAAAACCTGTTTTGTTTTGTTTTTTTAACACCTTATAAGGTCTAGTAGTCTAGGAAAAGAAATAAATTATACAAAAACTCACTTTGTGTCTTCCACAAATGTTTAATGTACATTGCTAATGGCAATTTAAGTGTGCTAAACAGTTCTATAAGATAGCTTGTAATTAAGCGGATGATTGAGTTGAAAATTAGGAGCTACATTTGCCTTTGGACGCCAGACACCAAAGCCCTATAGTCTTTGTAGCCAAGTTCTGGCTCTGGGGTCGCTGTGGCTCAGGAGGTCATCTACTAATCAGAAGGTTGGCAGTTCGATCCCTGGCTGCTCCAGTCTGAAGGCAAGATACGGAACCCCGACTTGCTCTCGACGCACCCATCGGTGCGGATGTTAGAAGGCACTTGTATGAATGTGTGAGTTAACGGGTGAATGAGACGTGCTGTATAAAGCATGTGGAGTAGAAAAGCACTATATACGAACCAGCCCATTTACTCTATTGTTTTCTCAGCGTTAAAGGCTCATAGCAGGAGCTTAACAACACTGCTCTGTGTGCTGATCTTTTCAAGGGCATGTGCGCTGAATAAATATGAGGCAAATGAGTGACCTTCTACCTGTGTTTTGATTCACTGGCAGTTACTGGATGCATGCATAACACATCAAGGCTATGATCTGATTTATCTCGCTGCCTTGGCTACTGAAGCCATTTAAATGATGAACTTTAGCAGAACCAATGTGCGCTGCCATTTCACCGAGACTGAACGAGAAGGTCACATCCTTGTTTACTACTATCAATTGCATCTATAAAGGCAAATCAGCTCCAATGTGCAGCAAACAAAAGATGCAAAAACGGAGAAACTCACAAAAAAAAAAGGCAGTGGGATTAATATTCTCATGATAAAGTTTGAAAGGACCCAATACAAGAAGAAGAAGAAGAAAAAAAAGATCTGCAACAGTTTGTTTTCCTAAATTTCTGCTCTGACTGATGTGCAGGTTTTCCAGGCTACATCTGTGTTTACTCACAAGTCAGCAGGAAAAGGATTTCTCCAATTTAACAGTAAGCTAAGTAGGTGCAGCATTAAAAAAAAAGTGTACTGCAGGAAACAAATGAGGGCAATGTTAAACTGTCCTGATTTCTGCGGTGGAAGTTAGGCCAAGTCTGTGCTTGTGGCACCCTGATGATAACATCCTTCAAGGTTAAAAAAAAAAAAAAAAAAAAAAGTGTATTTCTATGGCTTACCCAAATGTGTGACACATATAATGTCACCAACACAAATCTAACTCTCCCTAACATCAAAGCCAGATTGGTTTACTTTCACTGATGTAACAGATAAACACCGTTTAAATGGAGGGGGCTATTTTAATAGCACAACATGGCGAATGTCTTGTGCTTTATATGAAAGCTGGCACAAAAATGGTGGGTACTGTCATAATCTCAAAGGGTAAACTTCAGCTCAGACCACAGCTGCAGCGTTAGCAGAGGAAGCAACAAAAAGAGAAGACAGAAGAGGAGGCGAAAGAAGGGGCAGCCCGTCTTTCACGCTAACGCAGAATCATTTATTTATTAGTAAAAGATTACGGAGGCTCACTTGTTTGACATCCAGCTGTTGGATAATTTAATGACAGGTCACAAGATTAAAGCCACAACAAATATCACACAAGCAGGCAGGCAGACACTACTTTTAAACATGATACACGGCTATAAGAAAGCGTACCGTGAGCTAAAAACCGAACAGCTAACTTTTCAGTAACGTTTGTGGACCCACGGAGGTTCCGCAAAGTGGACCAGCTGAGAGCCACGCAGCCGGGTACTGGCAGGAGTGAACATCACTGTTAACCGCTCGTTGAAGTCTTCTCGTACACAAGTTCCAATTTAAACATGGCAACACTTAAATTCTGAACAAACTTTAGCGCAGCGCCATCCAGAACTGCTGTACACACTTTTGACATCAACTTTTTATTATTAGTATTATAAAAAAATTTTATCGCCGTGTTAAACTCGCCGAGCGGACACTGCTTCACCGTGGCAAGTGTACGGGTATAAGGATGCTGCTGGTGAAGTTAGCTTAGCCAGCCCCGGCGAGTGAGAGAATGAAATCTGAGAGAAATAACATATGACCTGCGTGAACCTAACGAGCGGAGGTCGCAAACTCACCTTATTATCGTCTTGTAGTCCTTTAGAAAAAGAAGCGATAAGGAAAAGGTGTTCATTTACGTCCCGGTTTTTACGCAGTCAGTTTACGGGCTGTTGAAAGAGATGAAAGAAGAAGTGGCCACTGATTGAGTCCGGTCGGTTGCGAGCGTACGGCCGAACGTGTTGCTCTCTGATCGCAGATTGAAGAGCCTCTCCTCCTCCCGTTTCACTCTCCGAGCAACTCGAGCGAAGTGACGTCAGCTGCGGGCTTTGGAGGCTACCATGCAAACTTGTGTGGCATCGTAGCCTCCAAGATGGCAGCATGGCGAACAGACGCTTCTAAACATTATGCAACAAGCAAACTAAGTAATTAAGCTCACATATCATGTATCTTGAGCGTCGGTATTATCAAAGACACAAATGACAGCAAGCAATAAATAAATACGCGTTAAAAAGTAAAGTAGATACTAAAAGAGTTAATTTAGAGGTACTGGTATTGTGTCAGTGCCAGATTTTACCTATGCATCTTTCCTTTGAAATTTCCAAAAGTCTGAACTCGTAAAGATCAAATGCAGTAAATATTATTGCTTTGGTGATCGCTGTAATAAGATACATAGAAAAGTAATATTTTCGTTCAGTAAAGTGCTGCATTTGGCCAAATCTGCCTCTCAGTGCATGTAGACATGTAGGCACGATCAAGACGTCCCGCTGAAGTTCAAACCGAGTATCAGAATGGGGAAAAAAGGTGACTTTAGTGGCTTTGAAGGTGGCACGGTTGTTGGTGCCAGACAAGCATGTCTGAGTATTTGCAAAACTGCTGATCTACTGGGGTTTTCCCACACAACCATCTCTGGGGCTTACAGATAATATCCAGCACCTCAATCTGCCTGTTTCTTGTTTTTTTTTCTGACCACATCACAGGACTGACAGCAGGAAACAAAACGTTACATTTTACCATCACACTCAAAGGCAGAATCATACATTGTAACCAAAAGAATGTAACAATACATCTACTAGTACTGTAGATTAAGGCTATATAAACAGGTTGTTTCACACACACACACACACACACACACACACACGCACAACTTAGTTGACTTTTTTTTTCTTTTCTTGTTTGTTTAAAAGGAAAAAGAGGAAGCTGCGTTTCAGTTTCTGCAAGTCTGGCCAAAGCATGCTGTGTATGACTTCCAGCTAAACACAGTAATTAAGGCACAAAGGCATGCTTAAATTAACGATGTAGAGAAATAAAACCCTTGATCAGCATTTCTAATCTATAACGTGTTTCTTTACCTGTTCCTTGTCCCTTGTGGTCATTGATTTTTCTCCCTTTAATTCTGCCATTATGCAGCAGTCACAGAAGCCAGCAAGTGGACAAACACATTAAGGAGGGAGGGGGAAAAAAAATGATTTCATACATTTGTCCTCCAAGCCACGATGTACCTGGGTCTTTGCTTTAAGAGCAATGAAAATAGAACATCTTTTTCTGATCGCAGTTTTTCATAATTAAAATGTCATCTTAATTGTTCAAATAAAAAATCATAGTCAGTGCCTGCAGTGCAAAGCAGCAAGCTGGGGGAAGGGCAAATAGTCAGTCCCCTTGAAAGAGTCTTGATTATAAAGTATAATTAGATACCAAAGACGCAGCAAAGATGATGTCTCTAAAGATTGATAGAAAACAAGATGTGCATTAGCTTTTGTTATTATCACTCCACAGAAAGCACAGAATACTCCCAAGGCAAAAGAACTGGACTCACTACCTTTGTTGTTCTTCTATCATATTTAAATAATATGAATTTAAATCATGTCAGCGCACAATTTCCTGATCCTTTTAACACCAAAGCCTTCCAGGGCTAAATCTGTACATTAATCTCTTAGGCTTGCAGCTGTGTGTGTAAACTCTCGACCAAAAATCTGCATGGCCATCATGCAACATAAAAATTTAAGAGTAATTCATTTTTTTAGCATTCAGTTTGGCTCACACAACAAAGCAAATAAAAAGGTATGTGCATGAATTCTATATAAGGCTAAAGAAAATGGGGTTGAGCATTCATTTTATACATGCAAAATGTAATGTAATTAAGATTAGCCCTGTAGGGTGCAAATAAGTGAAGTGGCCGGTCAGAGAGCAATCATTTACATAGCAGCCTTTGTTTTCCTCTGTTAATTGGAGCGTGTTCCAGGATAGCAAATGGAGGAGAAACATGAGACGTCCAGGACGAGGACATCAGAAACAGATGCTCTGTGTACAGACACCTTTCCCAGGAAAGAGAGGAACATGAATAGAAAGCGAGCGCAGACATAAATAACCGATATCTAGCCGAATCGTGAGAAAGAGACACAAGGTTCAAGCAAAACCTGTAAGGCAGGAAACGATCTTACATCTGGCCTTTATGGAAACGGCCTTTTGGATAAAGAGCAGAGTCAGTGCTCCGCTGGGTGTGTTTGGATTACTAAGCCTACGAGCAAGTCCTGGATTTCATTTCTGTTCCATATTTTATTGCTGCATAATTTGATTCAGTGCGTGATAGAGATATTTCTTGGCTTTAAGTTGTTATTCCATGTGTCACACTACTGTATGCCATATTTCATTCATACATACAAGTGTTCATTTTAATTAATTATTCTGGGTTGGCCTCTTCCTGCTCCGAGCGGGGGCGTGGCAGAAGCGTGAATCAAATTCACGCCCATATGTGACCGAAAAATATCTATAGTACAGTCCAGGAAGAATGATTTTAGGGATATAGCAGGATAAATTACCTAAGTTTCAGTTCATAGATGTATCTCTAATAAATTCTATTTCATTGCAAAGCTTTACAGCAGGCACACCTGAGCTATAGCATTGTGATGCTGTACAAAACTGAAGTAACATATCTGGAAGCAAAACATGACTATGCACTTAATACTGTTACATTGTTATTGTGTCTGCTCCATGTTATAGATATGATACACTCCCCATATGGCCTTGCATACGTTGGTAAAACCATTAAAAAACAAAAGCACAGATTACGTGAACACAAAAGTTCATCCTGCTGACAGGATAGGGATTACCCAGGAGCTACCTGCTTCAATGACATGAAACATTACATGGCCTCCCCTTGCTTTTGTGCTACTGAACTAGTTCAGTGCCAACTAGGGGTGGAGATCACGACTTATTATGAAGAAGAAGAGAGGCTTTCTGGATAGTCACATTACAGACATTGTCAGCCAGGGGACTGAATTATTAACTTACACTTTTGATTTTAGTATTCTTTAAAGAAATGCCAGTGATGTACTGAGATGGTGTATTGCGGAGTTTTATATCAATAAATAAAGTCTTTTCCCTTTATTCTGTAAAGTCAGGATCATTGGATTTGAATGCTGCTTCCATTATCCAGTGGAGCAGCACAGGTGCCTCACAGCAAAAAGGTTTTGAATCCGTGGGCTCCCTGGGGCCTCTCCGTTGTGTGTGAGTTCTCTCCAGTTACTCTGGTACTTCCTCCCACAGTGCAATGGCGTGCATGTTGGTGATTCTAAGTTGGCTGTAGGTGTAAATGTGAAATTATATGTCTCTTTATGTTGGCCTGGCAATATTTATATATATATACAAGCAAACAAACTAAATATAAACCCTCTACCAAAACGACAGAGGAAAGCTGTGAAGCAGCTAATGATTTAAGCATGCTACCTAATTTGAGACATTTACTCACCCGCCACTATATTAGGTACACCTGTTCAGCTGTAACTATCTAATCAGCCAATCACACAGCGGCAATTCGGTGCGTTTATGCGCGTCGACATGATCGAGAAGTCCTGTTGCGGTTCAAACCGAGCATCAGAACGGGGAAGAAAGGTGACTTTGTTGGTGCCAGATGGGCTTATTTGAGAAACTGCTGAACTACTGGGATTTTCCTGCACAACAACGTCTAGAGTTTACAGAGAATGGAAAAAAGAGAGAGAGAGAGAATATCCAATGAGCTGCAGTTCTCTGGGTGAAAATACCTTGTTGATGCCAGAGGTCAGAGGAAAATTACTTACATTGCCTTTTGCTTTATTCTCCTAGAAATCTTAATAGGTGACTGATTGTTAGAAATTGTCCTTCTTATGGACTACTAACAACAGATATTCACCATATAAAACAAATTATTTTTAACTTGTGTTAGAAATTTCCTCTTTGCAGTGATCTGAATAACCAGACTTGAGAGAAATTTGGTCCATTGTTCCACCTTGTGGCCAAATATAGAAATTACCTTGACTGCCAGGAAGGAGAGAAGGCGTTTACAAAGATTCTCCATTGATGTGCTGCATCAAATGATGGTTCACAACATTCCTTTAACATTTCATTACATAATATTAAAAACATATCAATAAAGTGTGCTCACTCAACAGAAGCACGTGTAGACAAAATTTTAATGGATAGCAGACTTCTTGGAGGTTTAAAATTAGACGTGCATGAAAGTGAAGGATAGCCTGCTGACTTCTATCAGTCCGTTTTCATCTCAGCTTCACACTAAGACGTCAACAGAGCCACTGGACTTTAACAGGGAGTGACAGTTTTCAGATGATAGTGATTAAGTATGACTTTCAGAGCCAATTTTTGTATACCACTTAATCTTTTCAGCCTGACTTAGGCAATGCCGTGTATATATGTATATATACACAGCACATATATATAGTCCTGCTGGAAAACCTATGCCTCCAAGGTTACTGGTGGCATGCTATCAAAACTCCTACCAAATCTCATATACTGTGCATGTTCTTGCTCTTAAAAATGTGCCGTGGATTTATGTGAATTTACTTCTTGCCCATTCCCCCGATTACCCACAATGACAAAAACAAAACCCCTTTTAAAACAAATTTGTGCAAATTTATTGAGAAAAAATAAAACAAAATCAATATCATAAGAAGGGCTTTCCTGCCATCCTTCTGCAATATACGCATTCCATAATGACATCATGATTTAATCCTCTGTAATCATTCACATTCCATTCACATCTAAAAATTATAAAAGCAAGATTGTTTTTTTCACAGGGCAGCAAGTATACACTTTACATTTAATGAAACTATTTTAACCCTTTAAACTGTACGACATGGCAGGTGAAACGCGAGTGTATCGTAGCCATTTAAAGAGATCCTGGAATGAAGGAAGACAGGTGAAAGATTTCCTGGCTGTGCAGTCAGGACAGAAAGGATTCCATGCGCCTTTCACAAACAGACAGAGGGGGAAAAAAAATGCATTTTGCCAAAACCATGTTAGAACTGATCAGGACATCTTAGTAAAGTTACCAATTTAGGTTTTAAGTTTTTATTTTTATGCATTTCACCCAATTTGCTACATCAACATGCATGAAATGAGACGGCTGCTCAGCTTTAGCTGAGCTCTTGTTTGGATTTAAAGAGTCCTCGATAGCCTGCGACTAATAATTGCTGTTTTTCTAAATACTGCACTGAATTTTTTACAAAGGTGAGATTTTACATTTTGAATATTCCACCGTGGCTCAGACGGAGCGCCGTATAGTCTTAAATGTACAAGGTCGTCTTAGCTTTGGCTTGAAGACTGCAGGTGCTTGAAAGACGGCTCATTATACAAAGTAGTTTGAATAACCTGAACATTTACCACAGAGAAAGGGCCTAAATTTAAAAAAAGAAAGAAAAAAAAAAGAGTATGATTGTTTTTCTTTTCTTTTTAGCTTAATACACACTTGGGACTACACATCAAGACACATCGCTCTCTAATGCATAAAGTGGCAAAAATAAAGTTTTACTCTCCCTTCTTGTTCACCTTGACCGAGCTGAATTAACTCTGTAACAGAAATTCCTGCATGCACACAAAACACATGAAAGTCACGCTCCTCATATAATCCCCCTTCACCATTTGAAAAAGCATTAGTAAATTTGTTTTAATATGCAAATTAAAAATAGCAAAAGTTACTTTTGTAGTGCCTGACGTATAAACCTGACGTTACACCCAGTGGTAGGTGACGAAAACGCACCGATCAGAGAAATTTACAGGTGATTTGCTGTTAGCAGTGCAGTAGTGAGATGGACAAGAGTAAGCTTAGCATCACGTTTCTCTCAAACACACATTATTCTGAGTCATGCCATTTACATGTGTTAACACAAAACTGCTTGAGTAACTATTTAAAGAGTGGGCTTTTCATTGAATTAAAAAAAAAAAAAGCCACCCATGGGGGAGGGTTTGGCGTTTCTTATTATGTAAGAAAAAGAACGTCCTCCTATGGCACGCTGTCAGTCTCCTCAGCCTCCACCAGGCAGGACTGGTCTGTGTCCGGGACTCGGAACGGGGGGTGGTACTCGAAAGCTGTGACGACGCTGGAGCCAAAATTGTGCTTCTGGTGCAGAAACCAAACAACAGCCGAGACGCCCACGATAGCCACCACGCTGAGAATGACGAGGGCGGAGAGCACTGCACTAGGTTCTGAGGGATAGAATGCAAGGAAGGTCACAATTAGTAACAAAACCGCAGAAATAAGAAAAACAGTGAGGAAATAAAGCTCAAAGGCCGACTTACTCCGCTTGGCTTTCCCTTCATCTGAAAGCAAATAAACAGAAAAGACACTGTGAGGCGGCAATCGCAGCGATGCGTTCTGAAGTCGCAGATTCAAATTCCAGCGCAGCATAAGAATCAGTCATAACAAAATCTTCACGATAAATTCAGCTGATCAACCAGTGTTAGAGACATTTTAACTGTTGCATTAAAAAAAAAAGAAAAAAAAAGAAAAAAGAAAAAGATGACAACTCTTACCCTGAGCGGCTTCACAGATCACCCCGTTCTCCACGTCATTATTGCAGCTGACAACTTCCCACTTTCCCGTCTTGGTGTGCAGAGCTGCGCATGTGTCCATGGGTGCGAGGTCTGATGGGAAAGAGCTGTCCTCCCAGTTACTGAATTTCACAGGGCTGTCCTGTAACCACGTCATGTTCTGAGCTGGGAACACACATCAATTGTTATTCCAGCCTGACAGGTACTTGGATTACCCACCACTTTCACATATTTTGTAATGTTGGAATTACAGCTGAAATATTTTTCCTCCAGAATTTGCAGACAGACACAGAAGTGATGTCCATCTTTTTGCTCTTTAGTTTTAATGTGATTTGAAATGTATTTCAGTTTGCGGTTAGGTTAGGGTCTCTGACTGCACATCCCATGACAGCTTTGGGGAGAGGGGACACACACACACACACACAAAAAAACAACAGGATTTCCTGAAACTGTGCCAGGATGTAAAGGCAAGAATGAGTCAGTGCTGTAATGCAAGCTTTTAAAAGTAGCTGGCACAAGCAGAAAATGTTGATAAATTTAACAATGTTTCATAGTCTGTGTCAAACTTGTCAAACGGGAATAAAGCTCAGTTTTAGCTGACAAGACATTCTGTAACCGCTCAGAACACAGGCTAAAGTTTGTTATATTTATGCTTAACCCTCACTCAAAAGGCAAATTACAGCTACTAAAACAGACTGGACTTTGACACAGTGCTTTTTAAAAACCACACACACACAAAATTCCGCAAGATTTATTGTCAGTTTCCCACCTAGCGACCTCCAAACAACCATGTTAATTAGTTATGAAAGTAGCCACAAGGGTTTCACAGTCCTCTGAACGAGGGATGGGCACGATTACTCGACTAGCCGTCCCTATTGTTACTAGTCGGTTAGCCTAATTATTAAGGTTTCAGTAAACCCAGTGCTGGTAAATGTGTGTCCTAAATGTTATGCAGCCATCTGCCACCAGATGGAGCTGCATAACGGGACACGAACGAAAGGTAATTAACACACGCAATGCACCTGCACAGGTATAAACGCAGCAACATCGGCCACTTACGTCGTAACAGCTGAAGTCTGAATCAGGGGTCAGCTGGAGGAGCAGGCTGGGCGAGAGGGAGGTCCGGGGCGGCATCCACTGATGCCGCCCTGGATAGGAGGAAGAAAATGGATGGGTGTGTGTTTGTATTGTTTTGACGCGTGTCATGAACGAGCATCGTTGATAATGCGCAGCACAATGCGCCACACTTTTAAGTCGCAATTTATTCGTTTTTCGGATGTTATTTTCTCATATTCAGTGATGCGTGAACCTCGTTTTCATATTCTTCGTTGTTTGGAGTATAACGTGTAGGGTTCATAATGCGCGATGCCGTACAGTTAAGCAGTATTTAAAGTGCGATTCATCATAGAAGAATGCGACTAATGGTTTCAAATGCCTTTGTTCAGACAGCTTTTGACATTGTCCATTAAACAGGCAAAAAAAGTTATTTTATATCTGAGTGTTTCTTAGTTTTAGACTAGTCAGTCTAATTTTTTCCCCTTGTTTAGTCGACTATTAAATTAGTCGCAAGGAACATCCGTACTCTGAACACATGGCACTTACTGTTTGTGTCATAATACATTCCAAGCCACGCAATGACCTCGACGCTGCCTTTCCACACTTGTTGGCCGTAATCGATGACAAATGTATTCTCTGCCTCACTCTGGATCGTCAAAAGTTCTAGAAAAAAAAAGCACAGTAAATGCAAAAGTGTAATCACACACGTGGATGATAGAGTCCATTTGCCTTTTTTTAAAAAAATTAAATATTTGAAAATAAAATGGCTCTCTCATGTACCAAAGTGTTGGCAGAGGATTTTTGCAGAGTCAAAGTTGTAGCTTTTGATTTTGTCTTCATTTCCATGGACAAAGTGGTAACATCTGTCCTCAAAGGGCACCCAGGTTCGTCCATCTGCAGGGCAGTCTAAGAAGAAACAACAGAGACACCCGACCTACAGTTCAGCCCATTCAGTATTCCAAAACAAAACAAAACATAGTAGATACTAAATCATCTGTGTTAATTTGATACAATTTAAACCAACACCGTTGATGGAGTATGCTGGAGATTTAGCCATTTAACATACAGAGAAGGGACCAAAGTTTGTGGGGTCTGGATATTCCTTGGTGCTTTTTGCCCAGACATACACGACAACAACTTCTTGCCTACAGTGGGGTCTACTCAGCCAGACTGAGATCAGGTGACCAAGTCAACCAGCTAAGGAGATTCCACTTTGTGTCACTGTCATGAATCATGACATGTCACACATCTGAGCGCTCATCTTTGGCTGAACCTTAGCACGCACGCACGCACGCGCGTGCGTACACACACACACACACACACACACACACACACACACACACACACACACACACACACACACAGAGTAATCCAGCAAACCTCTGTTTTCAATCTGTCGGTTCTGTAGGCAGTGAAATCAATGAATGCCGGGTGGGGTGCCAGGCCACTGGCCGCTATACACGTCCCACCATGTTCGATGCACGGCTGCTTTATAGCTTTCCTCTGTTCACCATTTTTTCTGCTTGCTTTGTCTTAACCATCTATACAACTTGCAAGAGTTTCTGTTTTTGAGTATCTCAGATCATTTGCATCTGGTGTGGCTCCTCTGAGGATTGTGGTTATGAAGTCTTTTCTTGGTGACTGACTGCTGTTCAGTCACAAAGGGTTCTGCCTTTCCACAACCCCTTAAACCAGGGGTTGGCAGTTAACTTTCCCAAAGTGTGACATGAGAAACTGGGACTGTTGTGGAGCTTATAAAGAGATAAAATTAATACTGAGCAGAATTGAGTTTCAACTTATTGGTGCAGCCATGCTCAGCAGTCCCAGTTTCCCATGTGGCCCCTTGGGAAAATAACTGCCCACCCCTGCCCTAATCAAACGTTTGCTTTTCTTGAGTCTCATTATTATCCATTATCTTCACCTGCATGGTCGCCCCTTTGCTCCTGCAGTGAGAGACACCTTCACCTCAATGTAAATGGCAATCTATTCTAAGACACACTGGCTCCTCTTTATCCATGTGACTTAGAATACATTGCTATAGCTGTCAATCATTTAGGAGCCGGGTGTCAAGTTACTTTTGAACCCTTTGAGCACTCTGCTAGAAAAAAATAAAAAACGCTGCACCAAAGTTATTTTAGCATAATCCAGTCAAATTAAAACAGGCTTGTCATCTTATTTTCATTATTTCATTTCGAAGGAAATGTTGTTAAAGCACATTAATAAGCACAAAAATGGGACACAGCAAAAAAAAAAAACAAACAAACAAAAAAAAAAACCCAACTTAAGTCGCTTTACGTCATGGCCCTGTTGGTTAGTTCCAACTTGTGACCACTGTTCCTCTTTATCAGCGGCCCTAGTCTGTGTTTAGAAAATGGTGACAAATGATTTTATTTTTTTAGACACTGTTATGCACTTATTTGGAGCCATGTCAGTTCAAGTTTTCTACTACAGCTTATATGCAAACATTGTACTGGTTTCACTCTTAATTAGCCATGATTAGCCACCCCTCAGGCAAAATGCAAAGAATGCTAATGCAAGGCAGCACTCGGTGAAGGTAAAAAAAAGAAAGAAAAGAAAGGTAAAACCCTTCATTCTTTCCCGTACAAAGCCTTTCGCAACAAACGGCAGATACGCACTTTCACTCAGATACGTGCACGTACGCAGCGTGCTACCGCTGGTTCACAAGTTAAGCTGCTGCAAGCAAAATCAACAGTGTCGACATTCAGGAAAGTTGGTTAGGTAACATTAATAAATGTATTTGCATTTCTACCTGCAGTCAAAATACACGGACCCACCCGCAGTAAACAAACCAGAGAGCGTATAACACAGGCCTACGCAATGTTAAACCCAGCGGCGTAACGACACACAAACGATAGCATGTCTTATAAATACAGAAATATCGCTTTCGCTTAGCTCAGAGGTTCAGTTTTAAACCCTTACCTCCCGTCAAAGCCAGCTGCGGCTGGACGCACAGCACAAAGATACAGCATAACAACGACGGGGAGCGGTGACTTTTCTTCCGCGACTCCATGTCTGAAATCTTGTAGCACCAAACTTGTTTTCTGTTGCTCGGGTCAGCGAGTGAGTCGCAGCGTGAGCGAAATCCCACCCACACACCCACTGCAACGCGCAGCGGCTCACGAACACGGCCTGAACACGAGTAAACACAGGTTACCAATGCGAGACGATTACGGCTGCATTCCTTTAGGCTTGTTATTACTTATTTTAAATGGTTTGAACTAACGAGAACAACACGGAGAGCAATGTAAACAACATCACCTGCGCATTTTTTATTATAAAAATAAAGTAGGCAATTAATGCAAATTTGTGCAACCGCATGGAAAAATTTCCTCTTCCATACTTCTGTGAATACAGCTCTGCGTTGTCACAAATAAACAGATACGGTCCTCTAGGGTCAGATTCTGCTTGATTTGCGCACAGTAATCTGTAGATGGCGCTGTAGGCCCAGTCTTCACACAGTTCATAGCCTATATAAAGTCTTTAAGCGTACAAACGTACAATCAAAGGGTCTCTGTGAGCTCACATTGCAGGAATTGTACCTTGCTGATGTGGTAAAGCATTTTGGAATTATGTTTTAATTATTTACTGAATTCATATTGTTTTTTGTTTTTTAAAATAATAGTAACCTTATTTTGAAATCCCATCACATGCACACCATGTGACTTGTCTGAATTTAAATCTCAAAAGGTAGTTGGTTCCTACTTTAAATGCTTTTTAATTATCAGCTCACACACACCTAGGTGTATTTATTCAGACATTCTCATCAGCGTTCTGTCTCTTCCTGCATTGGAAAACAGGTAGAAAATAAGTAGGCTAAATCTACTCATAGTGCACATACATTTTCTCCTACTGTTTGCATAACATTTATTTAACCAATTATTAAGCTGATTCAATTAGATACAAATATTTTTAATTGTATGTTTCAAAATTGCAAAGAATTCATTACCGTTATTTTGACCAGGAAAAAAAAAATCTGCACAGGCTGTAAGATTTACAAAGGTTGTACTGCAAGAGTACTGCAGATGACTGTAGTTTATTGTGTTCTTGTCTGCATCTGTGTGTACTTTCTGATTAATATATTCTGACATAAGTCTGGTCCAATAAATTGTTCTGTAACAGGACAACAGTGTTCCCACAGTAATTGCAATCAATATTGATTGCCACTAGGACATAATGGTATATATAAATTTATGTACATATATGCAATATATATTTACCAATTATATACTACAGTATATTTATATATACAGTGCCTACTAACTTGCTGATATCGCTCAGATTATTTATCGCTTTTGTAATTGTTTGTGTAAATGTCAACCACAAATTATTTTTCACAAAATTAAAATCACAACTAAATGTTTGCTTCAGAATATTTTTTATTTTACAGTAACTGAATTTAGTTTTTATTAAATAACTGAACAAATATTTTTACAGACTTCCTTGTGACTACATTTGGCATTTTCAGCACAGCATTCACACAGCTCAATCATATCTAAACTTATTTGGCCCTGCAATAAAAACTCAGCTGCCAGAGATCTTGGTAAATAAAGCTTTGCAGCTACAAAAAAAAAAAAAAAAAAGAAAGAAACAAAACAGAAAAAAGTGAGATTCTTACTGTATTTTTTCTCAAAAAGGTTTAAATACATTACTATTAAGCCTGTTTTTCAGGGGGTTGAGGAAATTTCCAAGTTACAGCTTGGAATAATTTCACTTGAGCATACTACATGACTTCATTGCTCCATGGATCTGTCAATATATATATATATATACACACACACACACACACACACACACACACACACACACACACACAGACACACACACAAAGACACACACACACACACACACACACACACACACACACACACACACACACACACAAAAACGCTCTATGGTTTCAAACTTCCTGCAATTTTAACATCCTCAACTAGTTTAAGAAAACAATGCACCGCATTAAAATGGGTATGAACATAGAATGCCTCCAATGTAAGTAGATGAGGGAGTGGATGGCAGGGAGCCTCATGCAAAGAGTGGTTGTTGTTCAGGGGGAAAAGGCGGTTTCAACTCCATTGCTTGTAGGCGCATGTGGCACAAACACAGACAGCTGGAGCGTGAGTTTTGCTCCTCGTCTGGAGCCGGTGGCTTCCCGTAGGGTGGCTCAGCACTCTGCAGGAGACTGCGGGGACCCATCTGCCATGGCAAGGCCTGCTCGCAGACAGCCACATCCAAGCTTCTAGAGCGCCCCAGTGCACCCACTCACCCTATCCAGGCCATGCATGTTGTCAGAAATACCATGTGACAGAGTTAATATAGTTCTTACCAGGTCCTCACCTTCTGGGCTGAAAGGATAGCAATTCATAAATATTGGTAGACCATCTTAACAATACTAGACGCCTATTGTCTTCCTTTGATGCCAGTATCAAAAAGGCTGAGCTTTAGTTTAGTTTGGATAATAAATGGAACATAAAATTGTAACTGTCTGATAGTTACAGATAGTTATTTCATATTACACCACATATTGGAGGCTTAAAGGATCACTTCTGATACATTTTTTTAGTCCAAGACACAATAATTTGAGCCAGCTGCATGAGCTAATAACGTCTCATTAATTCACTGAGTGGATATCTGAAAGACTGATTAATGTGGAAGGGAGGAGATGTGCACGGTCACATTAGTTGAGTCTGTTTTCTGGGAGAAAACTGACAGCAAAGTGACCTTTATCAGCTGCTGTGATGACGAGGGAACTAAACAGATGTTCATTTTCTTCCATTGTGTGTGTGTGTTTTTTTTAAGTGACTGCTGAAAAACATCAGTCTACTGATAATTTATAAATGACTATAAAGATAATCGTAGGATATTTATGCATATGCTTCTTCTGGCAATTTTTTTTTGTTTGCCAATTTGAGCGAGATATTTCTTCAAGCTGTCGGAGAAAAGGTAACTCGTTAACGCATACATATTTTCCAAATTCTAATAAGGCCAGCTTCCTTATTAAACCTCAATTGGAAGTGAGAGACTAAGTGAGAGACGCTTTGGATTTCAGCCCTCTGAAGCTGCAGCCAAGCTCCAGTAACAACCATCATATTAAAATTTATTGTTTGACTGTTTAAAAAAAATATAGCTCTGGCAAACTGCACAAATTACATATTTTACATAATTAACCAATGCAAGGTTACCAACTAGTAAACTCAATTATGAGCTGTAGTCAAGATTCACCATAAAGATTTTCAGGTCTTCTTGGAAATAATGGGAAGACTGAAGGCAGAGTAAAAGAAGATTTTCTTTAATCCAAAAAAAAAAAAAAAAAAAATTGTCAAAGAAATTAACAGAGTAAACTTTGGGCAACAGTCTACTGGGGGGAAAGTTTGGGGCTTAACAAACACTATAAAACAGAAGAGGAGAGATCCCTTAAACTGTACAAATGAGTTACGTCTGGCAATCGTGGCACGAAACAAAAAAAAACATGTAACGCTCATATAGCTCTAGAAAATCTGACCTAAAGCTATCTGTACAAAAATCTTCATAAATTAGAACTTTTTAATATAACTTAATGTCTGTTCACTATGGTGGTTGCTTATATGAGCATTTTTCTTTTCCCATTGATGCACCTCTTGAACTCTTGACCCAGATGCTATGGCACTCGGTTCGGACACCGCTAGCAGCATGAACCTGACAGGACAGTATTACTCATCAGTCTCAGGCATTACACAAGAATCTCAAGTAGAATCAAAGTGGCCCGTTGCATTGGCTGCATGACCTAGCTAACTACAGAGGAAATGCTGCTCTTTGTAGATCCGAGACAAAAGCAACAAGCATGTTTCTTTAAAAAAGGAGCACAGACTCACTGAACACCACAAAGTTTGCCTGTGGAATCTACTGATACTGCTTAGGAAACTGAGTGAGTGAACACAAGTAGAGCTATCCCCAATAGTGATTATGTTATTCCATATTTATAAAAAACAGGTTTGAGGAAATTCAAAAAGTATTTAAAACAACCTGAAAGGAAACAGCTGTGTGTGACCAGCTCCTGAGTGTGGCATTTGGTCTGGAAGGACGGGCTGGACCTGCTAACCCGACCTGATACAGAGGAGAAAGAAAACTCTGAGGTAGATAACTGCTCTGACTGACAACCAGGTCGAATCACAGGCTTACTGGAGGACACCTTAGTTAAAATGCTTCAATCAACTAATTTCAAATTTTTTCAGCGTATTTTTAAAAGCCCTATTTTATATCGGATTGCTGTTGTAGCATTCTCCTATCAGTTTTTTTCCTTTTAAACAAATGTTTACTATAGTGTTGCATTATCCCATTTTTCCTGGAAGTCATCTGTGGCACTTGTTGGGAGTCTTCCTTCGTGCTTGTGTGCATGTCTGTATTGAACTAAATGCAAATGTACACAAAAGGCACACTGTCCAAACTGCACTCCATTTTGCAGGGTCACCTTTCCCCCCATTAAAGAGACAAACAACGGTATTTCCCCACAATCTTTGGTGACGTAAACTACAACTGAAAGTGCCAAGTTTGATTGTTTCCTATCAAAGAGTGAGGTGCAATAAAATACACATATTTATCTCATACCCATCAACTCTCGGGAATTTTTGGCCAAGTTCTATTTTAAGGCTTTGATTAATTTTTCCCCCCACAATCATATGTCCATGTTTCCCGTTTTGCAAAGAAAAGTGAAAAATACATACATCAAAATAACAATTAACAATAACCCCCCAAAAATTGAAAGCACAGCCAACAAACAAAATACATTGTCTCTGTCTCACCCCCCACCCCCACCCCGCCCCACAAAGTTTAATTTCCACTATTCTACAAAACACATTTCAACATCCACACAAATGTACGGTCTTTTTTTCCTAAATAAATATTCCATCCAATAAAATAATCTTTGGAAAATTTCTTCTGCCGCTCCAGCAGTTTTTGGAGGAAGGGAGCCAAAACACATATTCCATTAAAAAAAAGACCTACCATAGGTGGGAACCCTCATCATTTTTTTTTTTTTTGTTGTTTTTTTGGTTTATTGCCGCGCTGTGGTGGCTGTATCAAAACTATTAAGGCAGATTTTCAGATAGCAAGATTGAGTAAGTTCTAAGAAAAATCACTTTACAAGAAAAACAACACTAAACACTTCACCATATCAACACTCACACAGCAAGCACAAAAAATGTCCTTTTCAAATGTTTGGCTAAAAAAAAAAAAAAAAAAATCTTGTGGAAAAAAAAGTTAACAGAAAACATACTTGCACAGCTAGTCACATGATTCCTTCTTGTGTCCTGTGGCAATCCCGAGTAAAAAATAAACGTTCTAGTATGAAAATAAAACTTCTTTAAATAAAATTCTAATCATTTGATGAACTCTGAAAATGATACCCAAAACAGTATCACTTAAACATTTGCAGAGCAAAACAGTGAAAGATCCTTAGCGTCCGCTACATTTGTAGACATGATTGTTTCGGCTGTTGTCCAAAGGTTACCTCAGCACTACTTGGTTTGTTGGTAGGAATAGGGGGAATGGTTGCTAGACGAGTCCACCTGTGACTGTGCACTGTTTTCCTGGAAAAGAAAGTAATAACTCAAATTACTTGTCGAACTATTTTGCTAAAAGTGAAGCTTTAATTTTGTTACTGCACATACTTCCACAGGAACAGTCGCTGTCTGCAGATGTGCATACTGTGGGATATATGCTCCTTGCATGGCTGTGTTGGGAGCCATAAACTGCAAGAAAATTGGAAATTGAGACACAGAGTTCTTATTCATAGACCAAATTAAACATATCTTAATACATTTTTTCCTCACACAAGTATAATGAATCAAATAATCTGATTCTATGGAGGGTTCTCTCACCGTTCCTGCGCTACCCAAGGAGAGGTGACTCATCTGCTGAGTGAGAGGGGCCATCATGGAAGGAGGCTGCAGTGACAGAGATGGGTCGATAGAGGGCGATATCACCGTACCCTGCAAGGACAGTGTGAGCAGGTGAAGACATTTCTGCAAAGCAAAAATACTCAGTAACACATTGAAGGAAGACGACAGAACGCCATGTCAAGTATGCATGACATCTGGGGTTGGATTTTAGGCAAAGAGAAAGTGAATAATCTCGTGCTGCAGCAGAAGGTGAAAGCTGAGCAAGTTGTCTGTAAGCATCTTGACTGGCTTGACGCATCAAGCAGTGAGTGCTGGCTCATTTTTAACCAAGAAAGGACTCTCCTATCAATTTAAATATGTTATAACATATTTAGTATCTGTCATTGAATACACAGCTTCATATAGTGTATCCAAGCAGTTGTTTATACATTCCTACACAAATATTTTGGTACTCAATCCTCATAAACTAGTGTCACATATGTGTCACAACTACTTTACCATATTGTACCCATTTGTTTACACTAAAATACAGACATATTTGATGACTATAAGAGAACCGTGATGAAGAAAACACACAACTCTTGTTCTTACTGGGTGCTGCATGATGTAGGGTTGATGAGGCATCCAGGATGGGTTCTGCATCTGGAACATTAACAAACACACTCTGTAAACAGTCTGGCTCAGAGCAAATGCTATTTCCAGAGATCACATGCTACTGTGATTGGCACAGCAGCAAGCATAAAAGACCATACTGGCCTTTGTCACATACTTGACCTACATCTCCAAAACCCCACAGGAGCAGTTTCTGAATCTCACAGACGCATGGTTTATGAACATACATGCAACTGAATGAAATGCTTCTTTTAAAATGTTCATGCATTTCATATTTAAACACTACATTGCCAAAATTATTCACACCCATATGAACTTGAGTGACATCGCATTCTTAATCCAAAGGGTTTAATATGATGTCGGCCCATGCAATGTCTTTGGTTCCTTTCACTGGAACTAAGGAACCGAGCCTGACACCTGAAAAACAACCCCACACCATAATCCCCCCTCCACCAAACTTTACACTTGGCACAATGCAGTCAGACAAGTACCG
>JAVDPK010033485.1:0-24867 GCA_034780415.1 Cichlasoma orientale
TGTAAAAGTCTTGAACCACCCCTTATTTATTTATGTGTTCCAAGGAGTCTGAGTTTTTTTTGTGTGTTTGTTTTATAAGCTTTTTAGTTCTCCAGGCTTTCTGGAAGTCTTTCACAGTTTTTCTTTGGACATTGGCTGCTTTTTCAATCATTTTCAGTCCAGTCCTTGTACCTGACCATTTTCAGGGGAATGTTTTGTTGGTTGGTTGGTTACGCCACTTAACAGTGATCTATGAATATTCATGAATAATAAGGTCCTGGGCTCATATCCACCATGTGGCCATGGCAGGTGTAGTGGTTAGCACTGTCACTTCACAGTAAGAAGGTCCAGGGTTTGAATCCAGTCTGGGTGGCATCCTTTCTGTGTGGCATTTGCATATTTTCCATGGGTTCTCTGCAGTTACTCCGCCTTCCTCCCATAGCTCAAAGACATGCAGTTGGTGAGGTTAGGTTAACTGGTGATTTTAAATTGGTCATGGGTGTGACCAATGGGTCAGTCTCTCTGTGTTATCCTTGTGACAGAGTGGTGACCTGTCCAGGGTGTACCCTGCCTCTTGCCCTATGGCAGCTGGGATAAGCTCCACCCCGCCCGCGACCCTGAATTGCATAAGTGGAGGATGGATGGATGGGAAAAAAAACACCTAACTCAAAGGATGAACCAGTGTTATGTTGTACCATAACACACAACTTAGCAAAGAACCAATTTTAAATTGTGTCTTTAGGCACTTTGTTACTAGCAGCCTGTCACAAAAACACATAATTTGTTCCCATTTCTTGAGTTTCAGCTCTGAAATCTGTCAAAGATAACACAGTTTGACAGGCATAAAACAGTATTTTTTTGCACCAGCAAGGTGATTCCCAGAGAGCTATTAGCTGAAAACTAGGCACTTCTCAGTAAAGACCTGACACCGGACCTGAGAGATGCATTTGGCCCAGTCTCAGTGGATGGTGGCTGTTAAGAAGCCATTCTTAAGGAAGAGAAGCAGGGACACAAGAATCAGTGGCAACGGGTTTTATGGAGTCATGAATTTGAAATTTTTGGTTCAAATCCACGTCACTGTGTACAGAGGAGGTCAGGGGAGAGGCGCAACAGTGATTGTTTGCAGCCACCTGTAAAACACGGTGGAGGCTCTGTCATGGTTTGGTGCTGCGTTTCAGGCACCGGTGTTTTGGATCTTGTCAAAATTGATGAATTTTGAACACAGAAAAGTATCATCAGAACAGCTTTCCGCATGACGATGATCCCAAATTCAGTATAAACATACCTGGATAGAAAAACACACAATGGAGCACTATCAGGAGGCCGGACCACAACATTACTGAAGCAGTGTGGGATCATCTTGACAGATAATGGAACAAAAGGCAGTCAATATCCAAAGAAGAGCTTTCCTTAAAGAAGCCTGGAGAACTATTGCTGAAGACTACTTAAAGATATGATAGGAAAACTTCCCAAAGAGAGTTCAACTTGTGTTGAAGAATGAAGGTGGTCATACCAAATATTGTCTTTCCAGCTCGTTAGAATTGTATAAATTCTTTGTCGTATATCCTGTATTTCCATGTATGTTTCCACATTTCAATAAAACCTGCACCATTTTGCAGAGACTTATCAAGATTCTCTGCATCTTTTAATGTTATTTTCTACTGTAAGTGATGAAACTCCTTGTTTCCTTTGCAATTTACTGTTACGAAATGTAACCTTTAAATTGCAGAACTATTTGCAGAAACGGTTTTTCTGCAAATCAAAAAGGGGTAAAGCGTTCCTCATCATTACTTCGAAAAGACTCAGCTTCTCTGGCATAATCTGGTATAATCACCCAAACTCGTTAGGCCTGCTGACCTGTTTGCCATCTCATTCAATTAGCTGCACCATGTGTTTTTTTTTTCTTTTGACTTTTCCAGTCTTTCAAACATGTCACCAAAAAGAAATTCAAAAGGATTTCATGCTTCCAAAATATGAAAGTATTTTAATGTTAACATTTGGGGTTTGAATGATTTGCAGAATATTTGTTTTGTGTTTTTCTTTACATTTTATACCACTTTTTTTTTTTTTTTTTTTTTTTTTGAAATTAGGGCTGCATGAAATACATTGAATGACAAGAGTTGCATGAGAAGATTATGAACTCTCATGTATGTCTCATGTAATCCTTATCCAAAAAAAAGTGTTGGGCATGCATGCACATGCACAAACACACACATACACATTCACTCGGGAGAAATGACAAAGTGGCCCAAAACTATTTTCACCCACACAAATCAATAAAGAGTAGATGATGAAACAAACAAGATTAAATGCAGTAATTAGTGAGCTTGGGAGGCAGATTTTGCAGTTGTTGGCCAGAGCCAGTGTAGCTGTTGCCCCCCGTTTCTAATCTCTGTGCTTAGATAAACTAATCCCCTGCCTGTTATATTTATCACAGGCTTCAGAGCAGGAAAAAATAATCAAATTATTCCTATAAATCACAGAAACATATCTTGCGCTAGTTTACTGCCTCTGCCTTACAACAGCACGGTGACAGCAAAAACTGTAGACTGTGAATATTTCAATACACACTGAATACAGTCGGTGTATGCAATGAGAACACAGGCAGAGAGAAGGAGAAATAGAAAACATCCTGTAAGCGAGCGTGCTTTTTTACAAGCCACGGGGTGAACTTGCAGAGGAGAAGAAGAGTGACATGGCGAGTGGGCTGAATCTGCAGTAAAATCCTTCACAGTCCAATTAACAGCAAGAATTTCCCCACAGCTTTCACAGCACCGCCTAGCCAAATTTTAATGTTGGGGGAGTGGGTGGGGTTCTGCCTCCTATTACTTCTGCTACGAGGTTACATAACGACTGGAGCATCAGTCACACATACACTGACTGAAACAGGCACGAGTGTCTGAAAGTAAACACAGCTGATTTGCCATGCCAAAAAATAAAATAAAATAAAATAAATAAATAAATACCCGCAGGAAAAGACAGAGAGCATACATTCCCATCTCCTCTGTTCAGGCCACTTGACAGACATATTGATGGTGACATTTCAAAAAGGGCGCCGCACATCATGACTGAAATATAGGTGTGTTTTCTTTAATCTTTCGAGGGCCTCTGGTATTATACAAGTATACACACACACACACAATCAAAGTTCAGCGCCTTGGGTCTTTGCACACCACCGAGTCAAGCAGAGGAGGTTAGAAAGGAAAGAATATCAATGAGATTCACCTCCTGAGATAAATGTGCCTTCTTGTCACGCATGTCCTTGCATAGCTGCACCCCTACCTGATATCTCATGCAGCGTGTGTGAGCTGAGAGAAGTCGGTGTCGTGGCACCAATAACAGTGTTTTCACGGGGATTCAGTCTGTCAGAAGGACTGAATGATAACCCCATCTCAGACTTGATATCATGTGCACACACGCACACACACACACACACACACACTGGGCTTGGAAACAAAGAAGGGCATCTGCAAGAGGTTCAGGGAATAACACACTGGCAAATCAAAGAGTGGCAGATGCAGCTGTGGAATTACTGTTAAAGTTTTTTGTTTTGTTGTTGTTTTTTCCACATCAAACTTAGAAGTATTCAGAAGCCTGTTCTCTTCAAAGAACATCACACCACAAAGGATTCATTTAAAATACACTTGGGTTCAACATCAAAAGGTAACACAGGAATACCCTGCCCTAAGAAGAAGGTATGATCTATATTGAGTTGTTCTCTTTTGTGTAAAAGCACTATATGTAAATGCAAATGTGTGAACGGTGAGGACAGTCTGTTCCTTGTCTGGCTGTTTGTTCGAGTGGAAGTATGGGGAGGGTTGCACACTCTTAATCAATCCTCTGTGCATACACTGTAATAAGTGAGCTGACTCATTTCAGTCAATACACATAATGGCATACTGCCCCCTCTTGGACACTGATAATAATTTTTTTTTTTCCTCAGAGAATAATCACTTTGAGTCATTTTCTGTGCTTTTATTTATTCTGCTTTTGCACAATGGCAGACTTTTTGTGAGACTTTTTGTTTGGGTAAAGAAAAAAAAATCTCATTACTGTGACGCCAAACACACATTCCAAGAGCTGCAACCATGGCCGACGCCTCAGTTATCCCAAAGATGGTGGTGCTGGGTTGCTTGTGCAGTGGGGGGAAAAGAATTTGCTCTTTTCTCTGTTTGAAATAACAAGATGTGTCTAACTGAGGTCTGGATCAGCTCCTGCTTTCTGCTGCCAAGCCATGCTGATTCTATAGAGAAGAGATGAAAGAAAATTGGCCTCAGAGCTGGCTGGGCAAGCATCTATGGAGCTGCCGTGGCGTAATGAAGGAAAGAAAACATTAGTGGAGGGTTAGGCATCAGGGAGGAGAGTATAAGGTTTGGGTTGTTTCCCCCAAAACAAGCTGTTGCTGTGAGAGAAGCACAAAAATGTGACTGTTCCATCTCTTGTTGTGGGCAGAGCTGCAACCATTCCAACACCTGCACTGAACTCACACGGCTCATTATTTCAAAGACTGTGGCTGCAAAAGAAACAAAGCAAGGTCAGGGCGACTGATACAACAGGAGGGGGCGTTTAGGAGGATATTACAGTACTCACAACCCCAGAGAGATTAAAATGAGAGAAATTAGGGGAAACTAGAAATGCACTCAGAGACAGGCTACTCTTCTGTAACAACCCTCCAGCATACTGATTGAAGAGGTTTATTAAACTGAATACTAAGTAGAAGACTGTCTTATTATTCTCCCCCAACCAGCATCAATGGGCAGCACTTTCCTCTGGGCTAGTCATAAAAAAAAATCAGTGCCTAATATTCAGATGAAATAATCTTCATGTTTAATTGGCACTGACACAGAAAGCTGGTGGAGTGTGGTGAAAACTGATGTTTGCTATGAATCCAAAGCCTGATAAAAAAAAAAGTTTCTTTTTTTTTTTTTACAATTGCAAACAGGAAGAAGATGAGACATATAACGTTAAACAGTGTTATAGAGGGGTGGGGGGTGGGGGGTGATGATGACAGAATATCTGACAGATTTCCAGAAAACATCATGACGCACTCTTCTCTCTGTCGCACCAGCAGACTTTAATCACATCAAGGAATAAGCATGTCGCTCATTTGATGAAAGTTGGCCATAAACGTAATAAAGCTGCTGAGGTTATTAGAAGTGCCACAGGCCATTTTACAACAGCTCACACACCTTATATTGGATTATGGGGAGAAATATGATGAACCAAGACAGTAGAACTTGCCCATTTACAAAGGACCAGAGGAGGTTTAATGGCTTGTGACTCAAGCCATTCATACACATTAATTCCTACAGCAATGACAACCTGCAGAGTTTTCCTGGGCCCTCTGGAAAATCTGAGGCATCCTTTAAGGATGACAGCAACTCAGCTGTCTGCACACAGTGGATAGCACAAACATGTTCAAGCAGCCGCTTGTTTCTTGGATGCACAGACCAATATTTTCAAAAGTGTAACTCTGCTGGCTGTTTGTGTCTGCCGTTTGGTGCTGAGAAGGTTTTTTTTTTGGTTTTTTTTAGAACATTTGTGCCAAAAGGAGCTGCCTGCCTCTGAAAATGGTGTCATGAGACCAATACAACATAACAGTAAAACAATAACATTTTACAAGAATGAAATAGTTGTGAATCTATTGTGTTATGATGGAAAAAAACACATCCGTTGAAATGTCTCGGATAGGCAGTTTAAGTTGCTGTTATTATATTGAAATGTTTATCTAGTGTAGCAGAGTAGAAAAAGGTTTATTATATTGCGTTTTTAAATGTTTGCATCATAAGCACTAGTTGTTGTCAGGGTAACAAGGAATGGGGATTCAATTATGAAATTCATGTTCTCTCCAGCAGGAACTCTCCCGGGGTTCCTGGTCACCGCTCTGATCAAGGATCGAGTCAGTTACTCAGTTTGGCCTGATGGCCAGCTTCAGGAAGAGTCATGGCGATTCAGAAGTGTTTCCACTTTATAATAATTGAAGCCAGTGTGCTTCCAGGGTGCTTGAAGCTTTGGAAATTGTTTGATAGCTTTTCCCTAATCTAACATCTCACTACAGTTTTGTTATGAGAGATCCTTGGACTAACTGGCCTGGGTTTTGTCCTGACATGCATGGTGAATCGTGGCGCCCATTGCGGGAAATTATTTATGAGGATTATTTGGAGTGTCACAGCATGGGGTCGGCATGCTTCTGTTTCCATTCTCAAATTTACAGAATACAGTGTATTAAAATGCGTATATGGTTCACAGAAATACTACTCATATGAACTCTGAATGAAAATGAGAGAATGTGAATCGGCAAAGTAATAAAGGGGCATTTTTCAAATTTCATCACCAATTTAACACAATGCATTACTGCACGAGCACCTATTATTGCGATACAAATTGTTGTTTTGCTCATTAACACATGATTATGGTGGGTTGTAACAGCAAGAGACTCAATTACACCCGCGATCAAATCATTTATTACGATTTTTTACTTTCTTTTATGATTTGAGTTTATACTTTTCTACATGGATTAGAAAACAAACAAAAATGCTTCAACTGTCATCTGAGAAGAAAAAAACCTCGAACATAAAAAAAACATAACAGTATTTTATTTGGCTCCCAATTCAATCTAAGAAATTACAGTCCAAAGTGTCACCTATAAGTGACCATATCATGTCGACAGATGGAAGTAAAAATGCACTGATCAGAAAAATTAAGGGAAGACTTAAATCACACATTGGGATGCTTCTGATGAGATGGCAGATTGTGTCCTGGGGGATCTCCTCCTATATTTGGATCAAGGCATTATTGAGCTTCATGTCTGTGGCACTATTTAGCAGTCTCAAATGCACCAAAGCGTAACATTCAAGAGGTCCTTAGTTGGATTGAGATCTGGGAAACCAGAGGGTCAGTCAATGGGATCAATGATTTCATCATCCAGGAACTGCCTTAAAAAAAAGTCTGGCCACATGAGGCTGGACATTATCCCGCACCAGGTGGAACCCAGGGCCCACTGCACCAGCATGGACAGCAGGTCTGAGGATTTCATCCTGGTACCTAACACATAGAGGTCTACATGACCCTAGAAGGTTATGCCTCCCCAGACCATCATGACCCATTGTCAAGCCCATCATCCTGGATGATGTCACAGGCAGCATAACACTCACTATGACATCGCCAGACTCTTTCACACCTGACACATGTGCTCAGTGGGAACCTACTCTCATCTGTAAAGAAAACGAGGTGCCAGTGACAGACCCGCCACTGCTGGTATTCTCCTGTGAATACCAATGAAGCTGCATGGTGCTGGGATGTGAGCAAAGGTCCCACCAAACTGGTTTCTGACAGTTTGGTCAGAAACATGCACATGAGAAGCCAGCTGGAGGTCATTTTGTAGGGCTCTGGCAGTGCCGCTCCTCTTCCTCCTTGCACAAAGGAATACCGGTCCTGCTGCTGGGTTGATGCCATTCTGGTGTTGTCCAGCTCTCCCAGTGTAACAGCCTGTCTCCTGGTATCTCCTCCACATTCTTGAGATTGTACTGGGAGACATAGCAAACCTTGTTGTGACTGCCAGTGCAACCTGAATGTGCTCAATGGTACCATCTCATGCTACCAGTGGTGACAAGGACACTAATAAAAAGCCAAACTAGAGAAAAATCAGTCAGGAGGGATAAGGAGAGAGCAGCGGTCTGTGGCTGCCACCTGCAAAACCATTCCCTTTTTAGGGGTTGTCTTGCTGTTGCCTCTCCAGTGCACCTGCTGTCACTTTCATTTGCAACAAAGCAGGGGACGGTGACTCACAATGGGTTCAGCATCCTAACTGGACAGATTGATATCCCTGAAGTTTAACTGACTTTGTGATACACTGGAATGATCAAGTGTTTCCCCTTTTTCTTTTTTCTTTCTTTTTTTTTTGTGAGCAGTCTATTCTAGTGCTATAATTCAGTGGCATTCAATTTCACAATCAGAAGTGCAGCTGCAGATAAGATTCAAATCCTAATTTGCTTCCACAGTAGCTTCTGATTGGTTTATTTTCAGTCTTTTTTTACATCCTGTCATCATCTTCAGATTTGCCAGACATTTACCAAATCGCTTTGAGTCACAAAGATAAATTCTTTTAGCAAGACAAAGATCTTCTTCTTTGTCTCTTCGTGCCCCTGAGTATGAAAAAAGCTCAAAACTTTAAGGGTGACACTTACAGGACTGAAAAGCCAGTGCAAACAGTGATTCATTCTCCTCAGTCAAAAGGCAGAGAAATGCAGGTTTAATTCATACTCAGGAGCTGGTGACAGCTCTAAAATTGAAGCTAGAGATTCTTGAGTTTGGAGTGAGGTGAGGAAAGAGAGTTAAACATGCTAATCTATGACCTTGTCTGTGGTTATAAAGCTTTAGAAAGCATTTTTTATGATCCACCTCATATCACTAGGAGTTTTCATTATTTTAATTTTTACAAATGAAGAGGTGAATGCAAAGCACAGAAGGAGCTTTTCTGTCATCTTGCCTTTTTTTTGTATTTTGACATCTTGTTAGAGGAAAGTTTGGTTTTATTAGAGTTGTAAGAGACACGGTCGGTTTGCCTCCTGAAGTTTTATTTTTGGATTTTTTTTTATGTCTGTACTTTATGTATGCTTTGGTTGGAGACTGGCTGTCTTGGCTTGGCCCCTGATGGACAAATAAAATTTAAGTGTAAGGTGAATCTATGTTTGAATGCAGAACATCTTCCTTTCTTTTTTTTCTTATGTGCTCATATCTTCTTCAAGGAGTCACTGAAAATACAGAGAGCTTCCTGAAATCTTGACAAGACAGCCTTCACGGGCTGTCACATATATCAAGAGATTACACCTCATTAGAGCAGCACTCAGATACAGATCCCCCGCAGTTCTATTCCAGAGGCTGGTTTTGATTGGTCTTATCTAAACTGTGATGTCTCCTCTCCATATCATCCATCTCTATGACTGCCTTTCAGGCAGAGCTGGTGTTTTCCTCTCCGCTACCCTGAACCAACCGAGTGTCCCTCCCGAGCTGCAGGGAGCCGCCAGGGATCCCCTGGGAAAGCAGGACAACCACTCATCCTTGAATGCTGTTTCACTACACATGGCACAGTGTCACGCAGGAGGCCCTCAAGCATCTTGTTACCGACACTGACTAGCGGGTGAAGAGCACAGATGGTGGCACGCTCTGTCCGGCTGCTCCTGTCAGCTTCGAGCCATAGTTGTTATCTCCAACTGAATGTGGCCAGTAGTTTGAAGTGATACATTAGAAAAAAAAGAAAGAAAAAAAAGGGGGGGAGAGGCTGCAAATGAGATTCACTAGTTATTTCTGCTGGGTTTTCAGCCACATTTCAGGGACTTTTTTTAAAGGAACAGCACAAAGTGACAGAGAGCATTATCTGGAAAAAGCTGGACTCATCAGTGTTAATTAGATCTCTGCTTTGGCATCGAGTGTCACATCAAAGCAGGTTTTGGCGAACATAAGTGGGCTATAAAATCTGAAGCCCGTCCGCATGTGCTTCCACATCTGTGTCTTTTCTGACTCTGACTTCACTGCAGCTGAACTCTCAGCACCCTCAGCAACAATCAGAAGTCACAATCTAACCATGCTGCTTCTTTTTCTTTTATTATTATTCATCAAAATAAAATACTTATTGTGTTCCTGTTGCTGGCAGCCGCTTCCAGATAAGCAGGACTCCAATAAGAAGACTCAGCTGGAACAATATTGAATATCTGCAAACCTTTATTTGAAGCTTCCTGTGCATCAGCCATGAATTTCGGCAAACCTTATTCTTTCAGGGTTCATATTCGTGACTTTTTTAAAGCTGGTTAAATATCAGATTATGACATTTAATAAAATTAGGGAAAGGGTGAGTTTGTATAAAATTAAAACATCAAAACTCTGCTGTAAAAATGTAACCGCAAAAATAAGCTTGTTTACTGTTTATAGTTAGCTAAGGTTGCACTTTAGGTAACACTTGTAGTTGTTTACTTTCATAATACAGAATTGTTGTATTGAAGTACACTAAATCGTATTTAGTTACTTTCCACCACTGCGGGTAACCCTGTATCTTCACACCAAGCCTTATCAGCCAATCTGTGACATCAGAGAAACGTCATTAATTAGGGAGGTAAGGTGCTGTCCAAGGTGCTGAATCCTCAGCCAGTCCATGCGTGTGTGCGTGGAATGTGCTTCCAGCTCTATAACAAAACCCTTGAACAGACCTGCTGAAGGCAAAGTTTCCTTGAAGCCCGACGCAAACTTTTCTCTGATATGGACCTCCTTCCAGCCCAGGAAGCCGCTAAAATCTACCACACCAACTATGTGAGAAACTCGCGAGCCATCGGCGTCATGTGGGCCGTGTTTACCGTCTGCTTCGTCATCATCACCGTGGTGGTCTTCATCCAGCCCTACTGGATCGGGGACAGCGTCAACACCCCGCAGGCCGGCTACTTCGGCCTCTTCCACTACTGCATTGGCAACGCGCTGAGCGCGGATCTCATCTGCAAGGGCAGCGTACTGGATTTCGCTTCGATCCCCTCACCGAGCTTCAAGACTGCCATGTTCTTTGTCGGGACCTCCATGCTGCTGATTGTGGGCACCATGGTCGGCTTCGGCTTGTTCTTCTTCTGCAATGCGGGAAACGTCTACAGGATCTGTGCGTGGATGCAGCTGGCCGCAGGTGGGTGACAGCAAAAGGGTTCAATGTAAAGGTGTTCACAGATTATTATTATTATAACCTAGTTTTCCTCCACTATATTTATTTGACAGCAGTAGTCACCTATTACTTGACAGATTACACATTACATTAAAAAGTATGATCAGTGCAAGAGCTTATAGTCAGACCTTCGCCTTCATCACTACCATGTTTTTTTCTAAGCAAAAATATTCTAATGTATGGGTAACTGTTCATAACACAATGCAGTGATCCATTAAACATTAAAAAAGAAAACAGTAACCACAGATCATTTTTAGGTTTTGTGTTTAGGTTTTTTTTATATTTTGTAGTCAAAAACTAATACTAAACTCACACAACTGTAAAATATAAGCTACTGCAAATATTTAAAGCAAATTTTGATTAATATTTTGATGGCGTTAGTGTTAGGTCCATAATTTGTTGGACAAAGACACAATTTCTATTTCTGTAGTTTTGCCTCTGTACACCACCACAGTGGATTTTAAATCAAACTGAATGCACACTGAAGTGCAGACTTTCAGCTTTAATTTAAGGGGCTTAATAAAAGCATTGCTTTAATTGTTTAGGAATTACAGTGATTCATATACATATTCCACCATTTTCAGAGGCTCTAAATGAATGTGACAAACTAATACATTTTTGTTGCGTAAGTATTCTTTTTAATACGTAGATGAAATTCCTTTGTAGTCAATGGACATCACCAAATACTGTGTTTCCTTCCTTGGATGCTCTGCCAGACCTTTACTGACCTTTAGTTTCCAATTGTTTGTGGGTCTTCAGAAAGAGAAAAGCATGAATACCATGTATTTACACTCATGAAGGCGTCTGTTGATTATGCACCCCGACAATGACACTCCTGCCTCCTCCAGAGTGCTCTTGATTTGGTTTGATGTTGTGAAGTTGTTTTTCTTAATCATGGAAATAATTCTGTCATCATCCACTTTAGTTGTCTTCTGTGGTATTTCAGGCCTTTTGGTTTTGCTGAGCTGGGCGGTGCATTCATTCTTTAAAAAAAAAAAAAAGAGCCAGATTGTTGATTTGGACACTCCTAAAGTTTTTTGCTGTCTGTCTGGTTTATTTCAGCCTAATGATGGCCTCCTTCAGTTGCACTGATATTTCTTTGGGCCTCATATTTGAAATTTCAGTGAAAAGTTCTAAAATATAAATTGAACACTTTGAATCGACTTCAGAAATTATGTCTGCTTCATTTGTCATGTAATAACAAGGGAACAGGCCTCACCTGGCCATGAAAGTGCTTGTCAGTCAGTTGTCAAAATAATTGGACAATTGACTGACAAGCACTTTCATGTCCAGTTTCTGAAAATGGGGCATTGTGTATTTTAAAAATGGCTGTAATTCCTAAACAGTTCATGCAAAAATGATGAGTAAAATGAAACCCCTTGAATTAAAGCTGACATAAAATCCACCCTAGTGGTGGTGTGCAGAGGCAAAACAACAAATATTGTGTCGTCATCACTTTAGCTCTTCCTTAAAAAGTCCAAACTGAAGTATATATCACAAGTATTTTTCATTAATTTTTAAAAGCAATTCCTAAAATTTCACAGTATTGAATAATATTGATGCATTACCTGGTAGATTTGTTAATACAATGCAAACAGACAATGACAGTCACCAAATGTTCTTTCTTGAGCTTAAATTACAAGTTTAAACAGAAGTAACCAGTGCAGTGGTCAGGACTTCTGTCCTTACAGCAGCTTTAGTGCAATAATTAAGTGCCAATTAAAAATCTAAACATTGTCTAAGTTTTTATATAATAACTATTATTATTATTAAGTAATAGACCAAATCTTTAACAAAGCTCACCACGTGAATACCAGAACTCAAAATAAGGAGGTGGCTCTGAGACCTGTGCTTCTGTTGTAAGTCAGGTGTGAGACGATGAACTCATCCCATCACAGGTCGACTTCACACCTCTCTGGTTTCAGGTGTGATGTGTGTTTGTTCTGGATGCTGTTCTTCACTGTGGCCAATAATGGATCCTGTTTCAGTCCAGACTCTGACACCTCTGATGGGAGATTAGTTACTTGTAACAAGATCAGGTGTTGCTGCGCTGTTAACTGAGCTAAATTTGCGTCTAAAAGCATGCACAGGGCCAAGAAAACTGGCCACGATAAAAGCCTGTAAACTTTATGGGCACATATCTGCAAACTCACATTCTACTGTAAGTAGCTTTTGAGGAAGCCCAGAGGAAACGTTACAGGATGAAGAGCATTTAACATTTAAGAACTTTCATAACGGTACGTCATGCAAACAGCTCCACTGAGCATCATCTGCCTTGCTGAGCCATAAATAAATAAAACCTTCGGCACTTTATGGAGGTACATCATGCCTTATCATGCACTGGGGGTTCCAGAGCAACGCTTGTAATTATTTATCAAAGTAAGAGTCCACAAGAGGTAATTATTGCAAGGCTCTGCCATTTCCATGTCCTTCCCCCGCAGGTGTGTTGATGGTGATGGGCTGCATGATCTACCCAGACGGCTGGGACTCTCCAGAGGTGAAGAGGATGTGCGGCCAGAAGACGGATAAATACAACTTGGGAAACTGTACGGTGCGCTGGGCCTACATCCTGGCTATCATCAGCATTCTGGACGCCATCCTCCTGGCATTACTGTCCTTCACGCTCGGCAACCGGCAGGACAAACTTCTGCCAGATGACTTTGAGTTGGATGGAGCAGGTGAGGTGCTGTGGTGTGGTAATGCAGACTGAATGCTGGGTGTATACATTTTTTACAACAGACATTTTTAATGCCTCATTCCACTCAGCCCGGCCTGCTACGGGGTCCTGCTGTGGTGCGTGCTGGCTCTGTGTTAGGGCTTGAGTCATTATTACTAAAATTTGCTTCACCTTACAAAACATGTCCAAGGTTTGAGAATGATTTAACTTTTGACCTTGGAAACAAAATAACCCCACCTTAAGATCATCAAGAACAACCTTTAGCAGCAATAACTTGAAGTAATTGTTTTCATTATGACTTTACCCGTCTCTCATATGTTTGTGGAGGAATATTAGTTCACTCTTCTTTATAACTTTGCTTCAGTACATTGAGGCTTGAGGCCATTTGTTTATGCACAGCTCTCTTAAGGTCCTGCTGCAGCATTTTAACCAGGTTGAGGTCTGGACTTTGATGGGACCATTGCACCTCTTCTGTTTTGGCCAATCTGCAGCTGTCGGATAGATGGCCTCAAATTTGACTCTAGAATACCTCGGTGTATACAGAGGACTTCATGGTCAACTCAGTGATTGGAAGGTGCCCAGGTCCTGTGGCTGCAAAACAAGCTCAAATCATCACCCCTCCACCACTGTGCTTGACAGCTGATATGTTTGTTGTTTGTTTGATGTGTTGTGTTTGGTTTTCTCCAAAAGTGGTGCTGTGCATTATGGTCAAATATCTCCACTTTGGTCTCATCTGTCCAGAGGTCATTGTCCCAGAAGTCTTGTGGTTTGTTCAGATACAACTTTACAAACCTAAGTCATGCTGCCATATTCTTTTTAGAGAGCAGAGGCTTTCTTCTGACAACCCTTCCCAATGAGCCTTGTTCAGTCTTTGTTCAAACTTTTTCTAATTGCACTGTCATGAAAAGTTAACATGCTGAGGCCTGTAGAGTCTGAGATGTAGCTCTTGGTGTTTTTGTAGTTTCTCTGAGCATTGGTCTGACGTTGGGGTAAATTTGCTGGAACGTCCACTCCTGGGAAGATTGGCATCTGTCTTGAATGTTTTCCACTTGTGAAAAATCTTTCCCACTGTACAAGGATGGACTTCAAATGATTCCCAGATTGATGGGTAGCAATAAATGCATGAAGATCATTGCTGACATCTTTCCTCCTTGGCATTGCGTTAACAAATACCTGGATGCTCCGGACCAGCAAACTGCTAAAACTTCTGCTTTTATAGAGGTGCTCACACTAGCTAATGAATAATTAATCAAGTGCATTTCATTAGCAGCTCATGGCTCCTACTTAATTCCTATGGAAGCAGCAATGGTGTACTTAACTTTTCACAGGGCTGTACAGTGTCCTGTTAAAACTTTTTTTTTTCGCATTACTGCACATCATCTTCATCAGTAAATGGATTTTATATCATCATGGAAAGATTTGCCTTTTTTCCTGACCTCCAACAAATTAGTAATTAGGTTAATGAATTAGCTTTATACATAAATTTTTATCAAATAAGCAGTTTTACATAGTTGATTTCTAGCCATAATTTTGCTGAGTCTCATGTCTGAAGTCCATCAAATCCTTTTCTTTCAGCTGCTCCCTTTAGGGGTCACCACAGCAGATCAGCCCTCCTCTTTTCCTCCTGCCTGGCAGCTCCATATTCAATGTCATCTGTCCAGTGTATCCACTTTCCTTAAGTCCCTTAATTAAATGTTATTTCATGCTTTTTTTCCCCCTCTTTTACAGAAAGCCCCTGATGAATACACGGACCTTCAGGGCCACAGCGTGAAATATGATGTGCTTTGGGTTTTCACCTTTTAATGTTTACTGTGGTTTTGATTAATAAGATTTCACTTTTCATTAACACTTTTCAAACCAGGTCCCTACATAATTTTACTATGTCACAATTTCCAATAAACAAGCTCAACACAATGATGTATTGTATGAAGATCTGTTTTATTGTATGGTGTGTTGTACAGCTTTGTAAGTCGACAGCTCACACAGAGTCTGTGTTCTTGAATCTGACACCAATGTAGATTTTTGTTTTTCCCCGTAGGTCTCAACAGATAACACAGGTTACTTTGATATGATCAGTTTGGGACACCATTACATAACATCAGATCTCACCATTTCTATGGTAAAAACAGTGACATTATTGAACAGTTGACCACACATACAACTGAGCTCAAACACATCTTCCATACGCTTTATTAAAACACAGCTACCCAGCTAAACAATTTTAGCTAAGATATAAGATTTGTTAAAAACTGTACATAACTGTAATATACATAAAGGCAAACTCTTTGGTACAGATATATACATTTATTTTCACTTTTTTCCTTTAGATTGGGCTTCTTAACATGTTGTCTTGTTGAAACCTTTAAAATACTATATACCTGAATTGTAATAGGTGAATGAGAATACCAGCCTCCCATAAAAATGAAAGCTCCATATTATAATTAACCAAGCATAATACCAGGTGACAACGGAATTGTTACGGCTAAACATGACCTACTTTATCAAACAGTGAATATCTCAGTAAAAAACTAGAGAGCCTGTCTGAAGAAATGCTATGTTACCCAAAGTCAGTGTACATGTCAGCCCAGTGTGAAACTTCCTAAGACCTACTTTACAAATACAAAATGTACTGTATAATTAGAATGAGAAAATTATTTGTTTAAAAAAAATGAACAGCACTACTGAAAAGATGAGGGAGAAGAAAAAGTGAGTCATTTTTTTTTAGGGGACAAAAATGACCAATAAAGGCTACATATCCTTGATTTGTTTAGGTTTTAGTGCAGGAGTGTAACAAACAAGGATGAGTCACTAGCAGTACAATGATCAGTTTTTCTTGGGAGGGTGAACAGAGCACAGCAGTTGGAGCCAACATGAGCACAAAAGTAATAAAAATCCACTGGATTCCTGACATCACGCTGAGAGAAGAACCAACAAATGCAAAGCAAACGTACACAGAAGCATTAGCTCAAAAACAAGAATATAAGAAATCCAAAACAACGAAACAAAAAGAGAAATAAATATTCATCTGATATGCCCAAACTGGAAAGTGATCTGTTGCAGTCTCTGGAGGAGGTGGGAGGGAAGGGAGGTTCGATGGCTGGAGGTCTCCACTAGAGGGCGAGCCAGGGGTGGCGCAAGCACTCTGCAGCTGTGGCTCTTTTCTCTGGAATAAGCTCCAGCATGGGAAGAAGGAAGTCAGTAAAGCACTCGGCTTCTTCGCGGGGCCACTCGTACTTGTCGATCAGCACCTCCAGCAGGCCCCACGGCTTTAACTTAGTGATGTGTTTCAAATCACCTGCAGACAGAGAGCACTGCATCAGAACCACGCAGCCATTTCCCCATGATAAACTTCACTACAACAGTAGTCATGTCTGCAAAAAATCCAGTCTTATCAGACAAATGACAGTTACCTTTTAACTGCATTTCTAAAGCAGGCCTGTTCTTTTGAACTGTAATATCTGCTGAAGAACTTTATATGCAAATTTATGAATATGCAATAATTAGGACTCTAGTACAAGTAGGGATTACAACAAAGCATAGTCAGTAACTCTCACTCGAATCTTGACAGTAATGCTTTTTTTTCCTTTTTACCTTTCTTGGTGAAAAAATCCTTGGAATATTTGCCGGACATTATGAGTTTGCGTGGGACAGTCCCCAGCAGCTCAATGATCAGTGCTATATGGTCTATGCGGCAGACGGTTCCAAGAGGAGAGAACAGACAAGACAGACACCAGATTCATCAGACAGTGACCCAGTCACAGGCCCACTCTGGGTATGTGGGTGGAGGGCAGAGGGAGCGAGAGGTCGGGCTGAGATCACACACACATAAGCCTCACTGTTGGCAGAGGACGGGGTGCACAGACCAAGAGTTAGAAAGTTATAAAACAGAGCAGTAAGGTTTCATTACCCTTTCTGCACTCTTTGTGTTTGTTTTTTTACTGAAGCCTCTCAGACGCTGAATTCTCATGACAAATTTATCCTACAACTAGAACAGTAATAACTATCAGCGTCTGAAAATGTCAGAAAAGGGTATTAAATGTATCTAAGACTCACTATTTTGGCTGTTTTTTTTTTTTATTAAATGTATCTCATGTTCATGCACTTTGTGTTATTAATTATTCATCAACTTCACTGTAATTTTCATACACACATCTGTGACAGTAAACAGAGGTCTTAACATTTGCAGCACTCTTGACAGATAACAAAACAACTTCCATCCAGGGACCTTAAAAGGTTACATCAAGACTGTCAGTTAGTCCCATATGAACATTTTTAATTAGGACCATCTTACATTAATTATCATACTGCTGTAAACATGTACTTTATGAGGCCACTTAAGAGTCTATATTCTGAAAAATAAATTCAACCTATAATAAAAGTTTCTTGCTTTTGTTTTCTGTGATCTGTTAAATGTAACTGATTAATTTACATAAAAAATAATAATAAAAAGTTGTGGCTCTCTTACACTCTGGACTCCATGCGGACGAAAAAGGTCATCTTGAATCTTCTCAGCAGGGACCAATACTGTATCAAGTACCCAGCCAAGTTGTCTGAAGGGAACGTATGAGACTCTGCCAGACAGTATTTGGCAGAACTACTAACACTTGAATCAATGATGGTTCAAAGAGGCTGGCATTTATTGGTCTGAGTTCCTTACTATGACGACGGTCCTGCACAAAACCGTGTGCTGACTGAAGCAAACCTCCTCCCTTGACCCTCCTTGTCCACCTTTCCCAGAATGAGCCAAAGACAGAGGGGTGGCATACCTCTCTTGGTGAAGTATTCCTGTGAGTATTTTCCAATCAGAGCATAGTGACGGGGGATTTTACCGAGCAACTCAATCATGAGAGCAAGATGGTCTGGAAATGAGGCACATCAGGAGAAGAGGAGGAGGAAGAAGACAAAGTCACAGGGTGTTTGAGAGGAGAGGAGATGGCAAACAGTAAGTGGAACAATGTATTAGGAACAATGGATAATGATCATGATGATGATTATTATGATGACAGCCTACTGTGACAAGAAGCACATGTATCAAAAGCCTATATTAACCTACTAAAACTACTAAAAACATCTGAGCACATGTAGGTCATTCACTGTTGCATTTCAGAAAAAACAAGCAAGCTGGAAAACAAGTCAAAGCAGTACAGTAAAACATGTAGAGCAGATTGATGCAGGATTACAAAAGAAAAAAATCTAATCAACAACCACTGAACAACACAAAGCATTTATAGAACAGTAAGCAATGGTTTATGTGACTGCAGGTAAAAAAGCTGCTGCAGGATGTGCCAGTCAAGTGAAAGTCAGCACATACCAGACATGCCAAAGCAGAATCAAGTTAGTACAGAAAAGGCAGCAAGCCAAAATTAACTCAATGGAAACAAAGAAACATGAAGTCTGAGTGACATGTAGATGAAGAAAGGTGAGCAAGGAAGAGAAGAGATGGCCCCATCTCCAGCGTAGGGGGAAAAAAAGGTGGCTTTAAGTTGTTAGACAGGAAATACACACAGGAATGCGTAGACTCTTCATACATTTACTTCATACTTCTAAATCTGAAACTATTAAGCACCTCATTTACACATTAACACTGAAGTGCACTGCAACTTATTGTGCAACAGTTCAACACCTATAAGGTTAGATTTAATAAAAAAAAAAAAATAAATAAAAACACTACAGTGCTTTTAATAACATTAAATGCCTCTCACCAGTGAAAAATACATTTTAATGCATCTACTAAATCTGACACTGAGCATTAAGAAGAATGGACAGGAAGAGGAAGACAAGGCAATACCTTCATCTCTGGAATAATCTTCCCCAGAATGGGGTTCAAACAAGTAGTCCCCCGTGGCAAGCTCAAATGCCTGAGGACAACACAAACACAGGGAAAGAAATTGTAAGAGACCATCTGTCCAAATCTCAATAAATCCCCCCACCACTGACTTTGAGTTTGTTTGTTTTTTTAGGTTGATACAGTGAAAATATCTCACCATGCAGGCTGTGCTCCATATATCAGCTGGTGTGCTGTATCCAGCACCAATAAGTACCTCTAAAGACCGGTACTGTCGTGTCTGGATGTCTTCGGTAAAGTGCTTGTGCTGAGAGGGGGAAAAGAAAACAAAAAAAAAAGACAAGCACTAAAACCCAGACTAGAATAAATAGGTTTCATGATGTGTAGATAGTAACCTGTTGCAAAGAGAAATATTTTACATATGAGAATAAAATAGATGAGAATTATAAATGGACTCTTTGCTCTGTGCAAGACTTGAGAACTATACAACTCCATCTGGATAATTTCTCATCTAAAACTATAAACAGCTGGAATACTGAAGCATTACTTTATCGGCAGTAAGATGACACTTGATGTGTCCCTAGCTGTACTGTTTCATCCCTAATCAGGAAATCCCTTTGGTCATTAGACTACTCACCACCCAACAGGCATTTCCCAAATCTGCAATCTTGACCTTGATCTTGTCTGCATTGAGTGGCTCAAGAGGGTTAACTAGCAGGGATCCTGCTGTCAGTTTGCCTGCATTAAAGCGTAGAGAGAAGCAGAGAGACTGAATAAAACAATGTAATAAACACTGAATAAAAGATAGTTCTAATAATCAATGTTTCAAAATCCACATTTGGCTACATTTCCAAAGCAGCTCAGCTACAGCAGACAGCCTCCAAAAACCTAAATGTATTGATCTGTGCTCACTGACCATTTCTCTCATTTTCCTGGTTTCTGTAGTGACAGTTGGACCCATCCTCTTCATCATCTTGCAAAATACTTTGTTCCAGCTCGCCATCCTCCAGCCCAGCAGAAAAGAATTTCTCAGTAACTCCACAGCTATGAGTCCCAATCCCTTCAGTCTCTGTGTCCACCTCGTTGAAAGCTGTAGACTCAACACCATTGTACATGGAGTGGAGAGGAGACTCCACGTGTTGATCCTCTGGCGAGGCACACTGTTCTGTGGACTCTGCATTGCCATTGTGTTGGTCTTCATCCCTACACTGACTCTCCTCCACATGGCCATTACAGTTCACTTCAGACAGTTCCTCTGGTCCCACCCTGATGAGATCTGCAATCGCACCGCTCACTGAAAGTATCAAAGTTATTGTCAGTTGATTCATCTCAGAGATTTTATTGCAAATTTTTCACAACACATTACTTCTGTGATGTCAGCTTCTTACCGTCTGTTTCTTCGTTCCCCGTCTCCTGAAGAGACACCCGTCTGAGGGGAGCACATGCTCGTCCCTTTTGAATCTGTGGTTCGTCTTCATCTTCATCATCGTCTCGTATCTCTGTGGTCTTTTCCATCTCCTCCAGGTCCATGATGCACTTCTCGAGTAGCTCCGCTTGCCGCTTCTGCTTCTTTTTTAATTTCTTCTTCTTGTTCTTGGACATTTTTACTGTCTGCCAAAGATGAACAAAGTAAAGTGTTACACATCTGCAGGACTGCTATAAAATTGTGTTAAACTGAAAATATAGGACGCTAATGTCCTAAAGTGGAAAAAAAAAAAAAAATCTTGTACCTGTTTTGGAATTGGTGCTGTGCTTACTGTAAAGAGAACATGTGATAAGTAAAAACTTTTACAAAACTGCACTTGTGAATGTAGATATAAATGTGTGTGCTCGTCTCCTACTCGCTGAACCAGAGGGAGGCGGCGCCCCAGCCTTCTGCCACTCTGTGGCTTCAGCTGCAAGCTTCCGTACGTAAGGCTCATCTACGCTCATCAGGATGTTCTCCGGCTTGATGTCTGTGTGGATGATCTGACACTTTGTGTGCAGGTAGTCCAGGCCTTGGAGAACCTCAAAGATTAAATAAATGGAAAATGTTATCCGATTGTGTAGGTAAAATTAACCAGACTGAGACAGACACACAGCCCTTAGTTTTACTACTTAAAATGGAGGGAATGAAAAGTAACACACTGTGCTAATTTCCAACTTTTTTTTTTCTTGGACATAACTATGCTAGATTTGCACAATTCACAGATCAAAAATAAATAATCCTTATTTAATCATACTGAGCCTTGCTGCAGCCCCTCAGTTTATCCTCTCTCTGAAACACAATGTTTTAGCTCCTCTCCCCTTAGAGGAGAGGAGAGGACGTGGGGGGTCTTAAACAGAAGGTTTAGAGCAGTCTGAGCCTGAGCTTTTAGCTTGTAGGGAATACTAAATGATACTATCATTTGAAACTTTAGTCGTGCTTATTAAAGATCCATCCATGTAACAGCACACAGTATGACAGAATATAAACAGAAAGCATAAATTTTACACTTTTAGACAACACAAAAATGGAAAGCTTTAAAGTTTAAATAAAAGGAATGTAATCTGCCATTTATCATGGGTCAAAAATCTATGATATAAGCAATAACACTAATCCTTTACACAAGTTATATCACAGATGAGCTGTGCTATTAACTGCTGAATTAGTCATTTGTCTTACCATGACAAAAGCCCCCTTAGTTTTACCTCACTCCCCATCTGTTTTGTTAAGAGGCTTACTGCTAATATGTTTCATTATCATAGCTTCCTCTACCCTGTTTTCCACCCATCATGCAGCCTCCAGGCTACACAACTCTTGTGAACTACCGAGCCTTAATCGTGAGTCATCAGCATTCAAAAGGTGTGTCTGTGAGTCTCACATTACCTGTCGTATGATGCTCTTCACACAAGGCAGGGGCAGTCCTTGGTAGTTTGATTTTATTATCCATTTTAATAAGTGATGTCCTAACACCTCAAACACCATGCAGACATCTGAAGTTCACAGCAGTTAAGATAGCAAAGCAATGCAGGTAACGGCAAACTGAAAACAGGGAAAATAGGAAAACTATCTAGATGAGGAGTGGCGTTATTTATGCTGATGAGAGGACACGTAGATGTGCAAACCATACACTTTTTAGGGGGCCTCTCGTGTTACAGTGACAGCAATCCCTGAGGCATTCAGGGGATCTTACTCAACTAAAGTGTCATGATGGGGGTGGAAGTCTGTTTGGGACACACAAGGTTCCATTTCTTACGCTCCTCACCTGTTGTTTGCTTTGTTACTTGCATAAGGCTTTTTAGCCAACATGGACACTAAGGGAAAAAATGATCCCAACATTAAAAAAAAAAAAACACCTTTTTAAATAAGACAAGGTTTTTTTTTTACCAGCAGGAAGTAATCAAATGGGAGTAATAATAAAGACCAGGAAACATCTGTTATATGTGGCTGTGAAGGATACGAGTTCCATTGACGCCAGAGATTTTGAAGTCATCTAGAAGCTGGACTACCATCTCTCGGTTGGGATCATTGGTGTCAGAGTTTCTTACCTGCAGAAAAGAAAAGAAAAGAAAAGAAAAAGAAATTAACAGTGAGATTGGACCAGTACGGGATTGGGACACATGTAACTTTACATGTAAACCTGCTTGAACACACATGCCTGAATGCATGCAAGTGGAGTAGATGAGCAAACCCATGTAAATGCAGCAGCATAAGCAATGCCCTGCTGTCCACTCTGATGCATCTCCAGATATCCCCACTACAAATTAATGAACATTTCCTGCTCATACTGAGATTTCACCATAAAAACTACTGCACGCAATTAAATTCGCTACTTACAGATCTAAGCAGTTTGATCTCATCCAGTGCTGTTTCTGTGTAGTGCTCCGCGCTCTTCACCACCTTCATTGCAACAAACCTCTTTACCCTGCAACCACAGAGCAATGTTCACTGACAGGAAGCAACGTACAGCAGCCTCTGAGCCAGCTGCTCTGTATCTGTAATCTTAAGTCAGACCTCAAAAACAAAACAGTGAATTATAAATACGCAGTAAAGTTTTTCTCATACTGAATATCCCAGGCGAGCCACACAGTGGAGAAATGTCCCCAGCCAAGCTTCCGGATTACATGGTATTTACCATTGTAAAGGTCTCCTACCTTCACATGGTGATAGCCACCTAAAAGATAAGAAATTCAAGTTGATTAGATAAATGATAGGTGTGCATTGTACCTGTCATATCAAATGTTGGCTTATCTGTTTAAACTAAGGTGTGAATTGCCAATACTCTGACACTGAGGATGTTTTTCTGTTTAAAATTTTTTTTTGAAAACTTCACTTTAAATTTTCAGATTAGTTATTCACAATACAGTGCAATATATGCAATATAGTGTGCATTTGAATACAACAAGTAATAAGGGGCACACCTTTGCAGTAGTCATTGGGGTCCTCCTGCTCTTCATCATCAGACCCAAGAATCTCTTCAGGTTCCTCAGGTTCCTGGGGTGAGGCTTCAGCCTGAGGTTGCTGTCGAGTTCTGGGATTGACCGGCTGCCTGATGGACAGCCACAATTTTGAAAGGCTTCATTAGGAACAGAGTTCTGATGTTTTTACAGTTCATTTACTCAAATGTTTAATAACAGCATAACATTAGGGCGTGCCCAGGATGACCGGATTTTATTACAGGACATGCAAATGAGCCTAACCGGACAAGACAATTGCTAGTCGTGAAATTCCCTCACTACTAAATATTCCGCAGTCAACTGTTAGTGGCATTATGACAAAGTGGAAGTGATTGGAATAACAGTAACTCAACCAGCGGCCATGTAAAAATCACAGAGCAGGGTCAGCAGATGCTGAGGCACATAGTGCGCAGAGGTTGCCAACTTTCTACAGAGTCAATCGCTACAGACCTCCAAACTTCACATGGCCTTCAGATTAGCTCAAGAACAGCGGATAGAAAACTTCATGGAATGGGTTTCCATGGAGGAGCAGCTGCATCCAAGCCTTACATCACCAAGTGCAATGCAAAACATGAGATGCAGTGGTGTAAAGCACGCCACCACTGGACTCTAGAGCATGTGTCCTCTGGAGTGACAAATCATGCTTCTCCATCTAGCAACCTGATATGAGTCTGGGTTTGACGGTTGCCAGGAGAACGGTACTTGTCTGACTGCACTGTACCAAGGGCGCTTTTCCACCATTTTCTACTGCTATTTCACTGCATGGTGTGTATTACTTAAGAAAAGCAATGCGATTTTCACGGCTGTGATTTAGATTGGGCTCTAAGGCTGAACTTGCTGCTTTGTATCAGTTCATATCACAGATAAAAAGGACACAAAGTGCATACTTTGCTTCCTGCTCGTAATCGCTGCCTGTGTTTACCTCTGTGCTGCACACAGATGCTACAGTAGTTTGGTTTGGACGTAAAATGTGATCGCAGCACAACAGCTGTTCTTCTACGTTTGTGCCCTTCAGCTTCCATGTTCAGACGATGACCCACCCACACTCTTACGTAGAGGAGCAGTTCACAAGCGCGGTGGAAATGCACGCTCGTTATTAAGCTTTTCGCCGGTTCATTAGGAACAGCACGAGCACTGAACGAGCACTGGAACCCCTGGCGGTGGAAAAGAGGCCCAAGTGTAAAGTTTGGTGGAGGGGGGATTATGGCGTGAGGTCGTTTTTCAGGAGTTAGACTCAGCCCCTTAGTTCCAGTGAAAGGAACTCTTAATGCTTCAGCATACCAAGACATTTTGGATAATTTCATGCTCCCA
>JAVDPK010033531.1:0-24846 GCA_034780415.1 Cichlasoma orientale
GATCCAGCAATGAAGTCAAAATCATCTGTTGTTACTAATTGACTTTGTCCATGTTTGCTCTTTGCTGTCATTATTGTGAAACTCACAAATATGAAAGGCCTACAAGTGCAATCATTCTCTTCTTTATTTATTCAGGATTTTATAAAATGATCATTTTATAATCTCATTTAAGACTTGAACTTCTTTTTTTTTTCCTTTTTTTTTTTTTTTTTTTTTTTTACAAAGGTTTTTAGTATTTGGCCACTAGATGGTGCTGATTTCATTGAGTTTAAATTATTTTTTTCTCAGCTTCTTTTTCCATTATGAAGAAAAATGCATATCTGACTTTTTCTTCTGGATGTGATTCTCTCCTTTTAAGGGAGACCCAGGCGATGTTATCTCCACCAATCGTTTCGGAGATAAAGGAGGAGTGGGTTTGCCCGGCGTGCCCGGAGAGCCTGTGAGTGAAATATTCTCATTTTCCTGAGGTTTAAAATGCCAAAGCTTTTTGAGCCCTTTTATTAAAATGTTGTGCAGATCCAAAAGTTTTCAATTGCACCCCGTAAGTCAGAATGAAATGTGTATTAAAAAAAAGTGTTTTTTGATCTAAATGAATGGCGCTTGCGCTGTACATAGAAGACCTGTTTACTCTTTGGACAAATGAAGTGATTTTCTAGCATGCTACTAAAGAAGAACTAAATAGTGAAACTCATGTTTAAATTTGTTCAGTAAAGAGTAATTTTATAGTTGATGGTAAGTTGGCATGTCTGATATAAAAAAAAAAAATCCAATATCAGAAAATAGACGCCCAAATCTGATCTAAAACTGTCACATATGTAGATTTCTGCTAAATTTATAACTATTGAGGTTTATTTATTCTCATGAAAACACATTTAGACCTAGCAATTAAAGTACTGCATAGCCAGTCGTTAATTCTCAGACCCAGAAATGCTCACAGATCCAAACCAAAATAAACTTAATATGAAGAAACAAAAGGATTAAAAAACAACAACTCTCCAAATATTTGAACACATCTCTGTACGTTTTTTCTCTGCGCTTTCATGTCGCAGGGCCGACCTGGAGCTCCAGGTCCGGAAGGTCCAATAGGCCCTCCGGGACCCAGAGGCTATGAGGTAAAGTTCAGCTACTACAGCAACATGGCTCATTTTCATAAAGGTTACGCAACTAGCAACAGATTGTAGGTGATTTGTTTCTGATGTTGTTTTTCAGGGTCGTCCAGGTTCTCCCGGTCCTCCCGGGCCGAAGGTGAGATCAGACACTGTTTAATTCAGTTTTAGTAAACAACGACAACACTGTAATAATACATTTTTGAAATTTTCTTGGTCATAAAACTTCATCCACTGAGACTCAGGTGACACCCTCCCTCTGCTTTTTCTCAACAGGGAAATATGGGTTTGAACTTCCAGGGACCCAAAGGAGAAAAGGTACTAGATCACTTTCTAAACTACAAAAATCAGTTATGATTTTCAGTCTGTGTCTCAAGCTAAACCTAATGTTGTGATCATAGGGTGAACCAGGTTTGCCAGGACCTCCTGGTCCTCCAGGACAGGTTGGGGAGCAGACAAAGTCACCTGAGGCAGAGATTCAAAGAGGAGACAAGGTATAGCTATTTTATGGAGTCTTCCATTAGTCACAGTAATGAGGGCTCCAGAGATAAAACTTTACTTTAAATACAGATTTCTTTATGACTTAGTTTTGGTTGTTTAAACCAAGTTCAAAACTCAGTGTCTTCTCTTGCTGACAGGTGGTCACTCACATGCATTACAAATAGATTTTCAATAAAAACAAGCAAAGTAAAGTACATTAATGATTTCCGTCAAGTCTCAGGCCAATTAACATGACTGGGTCTAAAAAGTGCATCTTAGTGCAATCCGCAAATACAGGTTAAAGCTCTATCGTGCAGAGAAGCCATATGCAAACACGATCCAGAAATGCTGCCATCTTCCCTGAGCCAAAGCTCATTTAAAATGGACTGAGGCAAAATTGGAAAACTGTTCTGTGGTCAGACGAATCAAAATCTGAAATTCTTTTTGGAAAACATGGACGCCAAGATTTCTGGACTCAAGAGGAGAGGGACCATCCTGCTTGTTATTAGAACTCATGGTATGGAGGCGCATTAGTGCCTATGGAACTGGCAGCATGCACATCTGCAAAGGCACCATCAATGCTGAAAGGTACTACAGGTTTTAGAGCAGCATGTGCTCCCATCCAGACCACATCTTTTTCAGGGAAGGACTTCTATTGTGGGTTTATGAGATTTGCAAATGATTGCATTCTGTGTTTATTTACATTTAACACAGCGTCACAACTTTTTTGTAATTTGGGTTGTACAATAAAATTACTGAGCAATAAATTATAGTAGATATGAAGACAAGAACCAGAACTATAATCCTAAACAGAATATACTTTATTAAGTAGCTTTGTTTAAAGCTCAGGTACCACTGAACCACTCAAATAGATTTAAAGTCAAAGTCATTCCATGTTTTTTCTGTTTGCTCTGAAGGGTGACCAAGGACCTCCCGGCCTTCCAGGTGATCCAGGCTCACCGGGACCTCCAGTAAGTATCTACAGTCTCCTGAACCAAAGACAAGACACGCTTTTCTTCTGTCAGATGTTTATGGCAACTCTGCTGTTGTTATAGGGTCCCTCTGGTGGCCAGAAAGGAGAAAAGGGAGAACCAGGAGAGGCAGGCAAACGAGTAAGTACAGCTCAGTGATTTCAAGCAAATCCTGTCACCAAACCTGAGCCATCACCTCAACATTGCAAAAACGCAATGGCAAACTTATTTCTAAAGGTGTCAGCATGAGTACAAGGACGCACAAGCACAAGAGCAACCTCCAGCGGAGAAGAGAATGACTCTTTTATTGGAGTCAGTGGCCACTGGAGGAAGAGCACTTTTTGCCACTTTCACTTTAGCTTCATTGTTCTGCTCTAGAGGATGCTCCTGTGATCATGCACTTCTGATTCCTCTTGCAGGGAAAACCAGGCAAAGACGGTGATCCAGGTCCTCCGGGATTTCCAGTGAGTTCTGCCAACAAATGGCACAATTTATAATCCGATTCTAAAATTTCTTATCTTCACGTCTTAACTTTCTTATATCACTTTTGTCACAATCAGGGAATCAAAGGAGATTCAGGCCAGCCGGGTGTTCCAGGCCGAGATGGCGAGAGAGTAAGCTTCCTCCAAGCATTCTGTGAATTTGAATTTGACAAGTCAGACAGTAACACCGTGGTTTCTCTCTCATTTCAGGGACAAAAAGGTGATCGTGGATACCCGGGTCCACCGGGGCAGGTGACTGAGAATTCTAGATTTAATTATTTATGAATTGTGTAGCTCAATCTTGAGCTCTCAGCACCAGCTCACAGTCTTCTTACATATATATACAATGCTGTGCAAAAGTCTTAAGCCACCACTCGTTTCTTTTGCTTCCAAGGAGCCAGACTTTCTTATAATGCTTTAAAGTGGTCTTGGGCAGTAGTTCTCCAGGCTTTCTGAAGAACGTCCAAAATTGTTCTTTGGACACTGGCAGCTTTTTCACCCATTTTCAGTCCTGTCCTCCTACATGCAGATGAACCACATATAAAAGTCATGGGACAAAATCCAGGAAAGACCTGTCATGGTTTGGGGCTGCATTTCAGCCAATGGTGTTGGAGATCTTATCAAAACTGATGGAATTACGAACACAGAAAAGTGCCATCAGATTTTGATTCACCATGAAATACTGTCTGGAAGGCATCTGATTGGCAACAGCTTCATTTTTCAGCACGATCCCAAACAGAGTTACTATAGTTTTTTTGTGTTTTTGGCCGCAGCAGCTTTTATTGGCGGTGTAGACAGACAGGAAGTGGGGGAAAGGTACGGGGGAAGACACGGGGCAAATTGGCGACAAGCTGGGATTGGAACTCGCGCCGCCCGCACCGCAAAGCGGCATTTGAATGTGGTCGCCTGCTCCACCCCTGAGCCACCCAGGCACCCTTGTATTTTATTTTGCATTCATTTTTATTTTTATTTTATTTTGACTTTTTGAAAGCAGTTGACTCGCAGTCTTGTAGACATCCAGAGTCTTTAACACATCACGCCTCATTAGGCAAAGTGTAATAACAGAAACTAACAGATACTAAAAGTGAGGATATATATTTTTTTACTTTTATTTAAGTAAAATGTTTTTTTTTTCCACATCTAGTTTTAGTTGTTAGTAGAATTTGAGTTGGCTGTAATAACCTTTATCCCAAACATACTGTCAATCCAGTAAAAGCATAGCTGGATAGAAAAACACACATGGACTGGCCTCCCCAGAGCTCGGATCACAACGTTATTGAAGCAGTGTGGGAACATATTGACAGAGAACAGAACAAAAAGCAGCAACAATCCAAAGAAGGGCTTTGAATGTTCTTAAGGAAGTCTGGAGAACTATTCCTGAAGACTGCTTAAAGAAATGAAAAGAAAGCTGCCTCAGAGTGTTCAGGCTGTGTTGAAGAATAAAGGTGGTCACACCAAATATTGACTTTTAAGGTTGTTCAAACTGTACAAGCTCTGCATGCTGTGTTTCCATTTATGTTTGCACAAGTTTCAATAAATCGCTGATTTCCTGTTTTTCGAGCAAAATATAAAGAAATGAGGAGCTCAGGACTTTTGCACGGTATTGTAAGTTATAGTGGAAGACTGTGACTGTACTGGCATGTTACCAACAATTAAAACGTGCTTGATGACGAAAATAAAATTGTAAAAAAGAGCATCCAAAAAAGACAAATGCAGAGAACGTGTTTCCCACGTTTAGAGTGCATTTCCTCCTTCTGGCCACTGGGTGGAGACATTTCTGTGTTTAAGCTTCCTTTTTGTGTGAAACCATAAATACAATTAAATCCTTTTATTTTTTTTATAGCTATTAGCCATGTTAATGAAACTATTATTATGCGATTGTTTTATTATTAATTGAAAACTGAGCTGAAAATAGGAAAGTGCCATGAAGTACGAGTGAAGTCTCCATAAGGAGGAAATGTTTCAGCTTGTCTTACTTTGATTTAATTAGATTAGCTCATTAGCATCCTTAATATTTATTTTTATTATTTCTTTGTTTAAAAACATTAAAAGGCATCTGGAAAATTGAGTCTAATTTATTGAAAGTTTAGTGAGTGAGAGTCTTGTGAATTTAGTTAATTTATATTATTGCCCCATCAGGTGGCTGGTGGGCCAATAGGGAGTCAGGTGGGACCTAAAGGTGAGCCTGGGTTACCAGGATCATCTGGACCCAAAGGAGATAGAGGAATACCAGGTAAGCACAAAACACACAGGCACAAAACAACCATGCAAATCATTTGCATTCGGATTAGTTTTAAGCTAGTTTATAATATAATGCAAAAATAGGCATCATAGATGAGCAATATTTATGGAATGTTATTGTAAATAAAATGTTTTAAAAGCTAACATATTATTGAGTTGAGTAGAATTGTAGTCAAAAACCCCTTATGATCACAAAAGAATGGCTGGATATACCTTTTACCATAAAGTGCTTTATAAATAAAGATGGTATGGTATGGTATGGTATAATAATGCCAATCACAGAAAGTGACAGTATTCTCATTGGTTCATATTTATTATGATTGTAGCATTTCTTATTCCTGGTTCTAACTTAGCCATTTGCTTTTGAATTGATATGGTGAATAAAGTCACCGAGGCTCATGTGCAACCCATTAAGATCTACTGAGACCTGGTAATTATGTGCTCTAGAACTTGTACTTCCAGAGGATTTGTGTCACCTAAAGACTCTAATGCCAGGAATCTGAGGGGGAGCACTGCCAGCCACCAGTATTTTTGCTTTTGAACTAAACTTCTGTTTTTCATAATTTTCAGACATTTCCTTTTGGATTACTATGGTGGTTAAAAAAAAAAAAGAAGCAAATTAACTGATGATGTGAGCTGGACCCTGAAACTTTGTCCTCCTCTCTCCAGGTTTTACAGGACCTCCGGGAGAACCAGGACTCCCAGGTACTGGTGGTGGTGGCCAGCCTGGACCTCCAGGTTTCCCAGGAGAAAGAGGTCAGAAAGGAGACATGGGGCCTCCAGGTATCTCTTTGCCGGGTACCCCAGGACGTCCGGGGAATCCTGGATCCCGTGGTCTACAAGGGCCCCCTGGACCTCCAGGCACTTCCACAGGTCAACGCTGCATACCTGGACAACCTGGGGCTCCTGGTTTACAAGGAGAGAGAGGTTACCAAGGAGAGACTGGCCAGAAAGGTGGGAAAATGTCTAAGATAAAATGAGAATAAATTGTTACTCTGAGACTGCTAAAATATCACTGCCCCCCCCCCAAAAAAAACCCCCAAACAAACAGTGCACTTTAACTGTACAATGATCTCTACTTTTTCTGCAGCATTTTGCATAAAACAGTGACATTAATGATCTCATGGTGTTTTAGGTGAGAAGGGCGACACCTGTGTGAACTGCATAGGAGGCGTTAATCCCATCCCTGGCCCTCCAGGACCTCCAGGACCGGCCGGATTTCCCGGTAACACCCCCCAAACTTTGTTTCAACCAGTTGGCATTAGCAAGCTTTTCCTTTCTCTGACTCCAGAGTAGCAGATTAACAAATGCTCAGCGGTTCTTCTGTAGTGGTTCTTCTGTAGTGACATTAAAAGTGATGGTGAAGACCTTGAAAAATGTAGTGCACATGAGGACAGATGTGTTTATGGTCCTTCTTTTTTCTTCATCAGGACCTCCTGGTGCCTCGGGTTTCAAAGGAGACAGAGGATTCCCGGGAACACCTGGCTCTATTGGCCCCCTTGTGAGTAATTCTTCCTTTTCCATTCCTAAAATGTTAATTATTGTTGTGGAAGAGATACTGGTTTAGACATTTAGAGAAATAAAATTTATATGTGAAAGCTACAACTCTTTTGGTATACTGTAAAGCACGCTCATGTCATCTCTTTGACTAATTTATCACAAATAAGCCTGGGTGAATTTTATTATTTACTCGTTTCTTTCCTTTCCAGGGTCCTCCTGGTCCTCCAGGTCCTGTCGGCTTCCCTGGACAAAAGGGAGAACCAGGTGACTCCATCAGCGTCAACGGTCTGAGGGGAGAGAAGGGTGACACTGGCTTCCCCGGCCCACCGGGTCTGCCCGGTCTGGATGGTTCACCCGGTCGCGACGGAGCACTTGGGCCTCCTGGGCCTAAAGGAGCTCCTGTGGGTGGCTTTCACTTAGTCTGTTCATAATTTATATGGATTAACCCAAACCCTTAACTAATGTATTTGCAACTGTGACAGGGCTCATTGTTCATGAAAGGAGAACGAGGGACCCCCGGTGAGCCAGGTTTCCCTGGCATTCCGGGAGACAGGGGTCCCCCAGGTCCCCCTGGATTTGGAAATCAAGGACCTTCTGGAGAGAAAGGTGTCCAGGGTGTCTCGGGAAGACCTGGACCTCCTGGTGCACCTGGTAAAAAACGTCTATATGATGTCCATCTCATGGTCACCTTTCCTGCTATCTGCTCACTCAAAGCATCCAACCCCTTACCTGTGTGTTTTCTCATCATGAAGGTGCTACTGGTGAACCAGGTCGGACAATGTCAGAGAAAGGGAGCAAAGGAGAAAGAGGTCGGGATGGCGAGCCTGGGCTGCCCGGTTCACCAGGTACACCAGTTACCAGTTGCCGTAAAATTATTTTTTACAATTACTGTGTCTGCAATAACAGTCATATCTGCTGCCTGATTGGCTCATTTTGTGATTTCCCTTTGCCAGGTTCACCAGGTCAGCCCGGACAGCCTGGTTTCCCCGGTTTACCAGGATCGAAGGGTGAACCTGGACTCCCAGGCATTGGACTCCCAGGACCGCCAGGACCAAAAGGCAAAAGACAACAATAAATAGCTCCTTATCTCTCTACATGTTCTCTTTCTACCTCTATTTTCTTATCGTCCCTTCACATGCCCTTTGTCTTAACATACTCTTCTCAGTGCATCCTTGCAGCCCCCGCTCTCCCCTTTCTGTCTTGTTGTTACCTCTCGACCCTCACACCCTCTTTTTTCCTCTTCCAGGATTCCCAGGTGTCACCGGTCAGGCAGGAGCCCCTGGAGGACCAGGAAGACCAGGGATAGATGGACGCCCCGGTGAACCTGGATTTCCTGGACCAAAGGTGTGTACATATATATTTTAACGGATTTAATAGATAATTGTGAAAGCCAATCAAATTTTGAATAACATTATTTGACCGTGAGTGAAATTTTAAAAGGTAACTGATATGAAAATGAAAGTCAACATTTTTATGTTAACAGTTTTTCTGGGCAACATGTGCCCCTCCTGAATCTTTAGAACTTGAAAGACAATTAGTTTATTTTAGTGAACATATTTTTGTAGTAAATACAAATCAAAGTTCTTGTTATAGACTAATATATTTCATTAACTGCCGCTTGTCCTGTCCTGTAATGTACTGTTATTCCCTCCCTATGCACCTGACACTCTTTTTGTTTATATATGTGACAGGGTGAGCCTGGTTTTGGACTTCCTGGTCCTCCAGGTTTAATAGGACTACCGGGACCTAAAGGTTTCCCTGGACCAAAGGGAGATCTTGGTTTCCCTGGTAGTCCTGGTTCACCAGGACGGCCTGGAAGTGATGGAGTTCCAGGATTCAAAGGTATTCTTCAGATTGCGTGATGTGTTTTAGAACTAAGTTTAAGATACCAAGACATATGACAGAACTTTGAGCTGATGCTTCATCTTCTGTCTGTGCAGGTGATCCTGGTGCACCTGGTATACCTGGACCTCGTGGCCCACCTGGACCCCCCTCTTTTGGCGCACAGGGTCCCCCAGGACCTGTGGGACCTCCAGGCCCGATGGGACCACCAGGTAAGTCACATAAGGTTGGACTGTGATGCGATAACTCTGAATATGATTGCAGAATAACCATCCATATACTACCATTTAATGACGTCTTGTTCAAGGGGGGCAGCAGTCTAAGCAGAGATGCTGACATAATCTCTTTCTATGTGGTTCTGTCCCCGAGTTCTCATTCTAGTAGGACATGCCTGAGACACCTCACAGGGGAGGTGTCCAGGAGGCATCCTAGGCAGATGCCTGAAGGGCCTCAACTGTCTCCTTTCAATGCAAAGGAATGGTGGCTCTACTCTGAGCCCAAATGGCTGAGCTCCTCATTATCTCAGGCCAAGCCCAGAAACAGCTGAATTGAAGCTCATCTCTGCCCTTATATTTGGGGTTTGCATTTAACATTGATTTGCCTATTTCACACTCTACTTTCCACATACAGTCTGTGTTGTGTGTCTTGAAACTAAAAATATACATTTTAAAATGGGCTCATCACCAGGAGATTAAAACCCAGACAGCATTCGATAAAAATGTTTGTTTGTCTTCAAATAAGTGTTAATCTGACAGTCCAACGTTGCTCCTATAGCAAGATAATAAAGTCTTCACATCTTCACAGGGTTCCCTGGAGCAGAAGGCATGAAAGGAGACCCTGGCCCTCCAGGTCTAGACATCCCAGGTATACCAGGAGACCCAGGAGTTCCAGGTTTCCAAGGTACCCCAGGACCGATTGGACCACCAGGACCACCTGGAGGGCCTGGACAGGATGGTGTGCCTGGATTTCCAGGTAGGCTGTCACTCTAATATCATTAACCTATGGCTTTAAAGTCATATCTTTAGTTATATTGGTAGTTTTAAAATCAATAAAAATTGTTGTCTGTCAGACGTTAGGAAGGCATAGGACAAAAAACTAGTGACATTCAGCAAACGTCGACAGTGTATCATCCCACGCGTCTGCCATTCAGACCGCAGTTAGTGGGCATATTAGGAATTTCTGAAATCTACATAATCAAATTGTGCCAACATGGCCACCATGAGCAGCCCGTACATTCAAATAAATAAGGATACTGACTCTAATATTCTCATATTTATCTCAAAAAAAAAAACTGTATGGGCTTAGTATTGCTTCTTAACAAATTGCTCCCTGTGTAATGCAGCAAAAAAAAAAAAAAGGCTGTTTTTATCTGGAAATAAACCCGGAATGCTCCTAAATATCAGAATAACAGGAGAGTTTGCAATTAACAATTAGCAATGACTGAATAAATGACAAGATAGTTTTTTGTTATTTTTATGTAATTAAATATTTTTTATTCTAACTTTCCTTCTCTGCTTTACAATGCTCGACTGGCTGCAGGTGAGAAAGGAGACATGGGTCCCGTGGGACAACCAGGACCAGCAGGGGGACCAGGGAGCCCAGGAGGACCTGGTGCTCCTGGACTTAAAGGTAGTGGCACACGCCATACATAACTCAAAAGTCATGAATGCCAACTCTTGGATATAAATATGTACAGTATTGTGCAAAAGTCTTGAGCCACCCCTCATTTCTTTGTATTTTGCTTTCATGGAGCCAGAATTTGTTGAAATTTTTTAAAGTGGTCTTGAGCAATAGTTCTCCAGGCTTTCTGAAGGCCTTTCAAATATTTTCTTTGGACACTGGCTGCTTTTGTTTTCTCATTTACAGTCTAGTCCTTGTACCTGGCTTTTTTCAGAGGAATTATTTTTTGCAATGAGTCAGTCAAGCTCAAGGGATAAACCAGTGCTATGTGTACACATAACAGGCAACTTAGCCAACCAATTTTAAATTATATTTTTAGGCACTTTACCAGCAGCCTTTAACAGAAATACATAATTTGTTCCCAGTTCTTTAGTCAAATCTGTGAAAAATGCCAAAGACAACAGTTTAATGGACAGAAAATAGTATTTATAGTATGAGTATAGGCTGAGGCATGCCAAATTAGACAAGAACTGGACTGTAAGTCACTGGAAAAATGTCTTATGGAGTGATGAATCCAATTTTGGAATTTTTAGCTCAAACGATTTCATCATCAGAAACGTATCATCAAAATATATCCCAAATGATAACTTTTCATACAGCAAAAAAAAAAAAGGAAAAATGCAATCTTTAATAACTTTAATAACTGTGAGGAAGGATATAAAGAACATCATGTACCTCAATAATTAAGTAATAATTTGTAACCTCTGTTGTTGATATAATTAGAGAGAAGTTTGGCAGCTGCTCACAAAAGCCCAATTTTTTGATGCCGACAGCAAATGAAGAGAATAAAAGGACCTCCCTGATTTTTATGTTGTCATCCACAGGTGAAGCTGGATTCCCAGGTAGAGACGGCACACCAGGTTCTTTCGGCAATAAAGGAGAGAGGGGAGACCCTGGGCTCCCGGGATTGCCAGGACCTAGTTTTCCATCACAGGCCATAAAGGGAGAAAAAGGAGATGCTGGACTACCAGGTAGACAAGAAAAACATTTTCACTGCCCTCAAAGAGTGAAAGGATTAAATTAAATCCTTCAAGTCTGTGTTGGTTTTCTACAGGTGGACCAGGTTTTCCAGGTCCAAAAGGTGCTTCTGGTCTGCCTGGTGAACCCGGGTTACCAGGATCAGACGGCCGCGCTGGACTTCCTGGACCTCCAGGTATGGATTCACCCCTAATGCATACATACTAAATAAAAGTACATAAACAGATTTTTAACATGCCATTTCATTTTTTTTTTACAGGTCCTAAAGGAGATCCCGGAAACCCAGGAGGTCCAGGAACACCTGGACCTCCTGGACTTAAAGGCCAAATGGGGGACATGGGATTTCCAGGTGCTTTTTAACACTTCAACTTTGATCCTTATTGCCTTAGATGCTCATGATTTAAGGCCAGGGTTGTGTGCTACAACATGCCTATAAAAATTAATATTCCTCAGTTATTCATGACATTTATTAAATGTTGTCATCACTGACAACAGACCTTAGTGACTTGTGACTCCTTTGGCTGCTAAGTTCAATTTGATAGAAGTCTTGATAAAACATAACTTACAGTTCAGTTTAGAGGAAGACAAACAATGAAGCAGGGTATGCCTTCGAGCAAAGCTACTCTGTGACTGACACGTGTCTACATGGTGTTGTTGGATTTTTGTCCCTCTCTCACATACTCTGGCTTTAAAAACCAAGATGGTGATGGCCAAAGTGATGAACTCAAAGCTTTATATTGGTTGCCCCCATACCAGTGATGCACTGCTCTGTTGGTTAGTCTTACTAAGCAATAGAACACCTGATTTTGTATCTTAATGACTCTCTTTTTAAACCTTTATTAACCTTTACTTGCTGACGTCTCCGTTCAATTAAACTACAGGACCATCAGGGCTGAAAGGCACACCAGGACTACCAGGTACACCAGGATCCCCAGGACTGCCAGGATCACCTGGTTTCCCTGGAGCCAAAGGTGACCCAGGTTCTGCTGGTGTCGGACCAGCTGGACTACCCGGACCCAAGGTGCATAATGCAACCACTCAGTTTTCCTGGTAAAAATTGCAAAAAAAAATTGTTTTGTTTTTTAAATACAAAAGCGCATATTTTGGTGCACGCTGAAGTTTTTTTTACATCTCTTGTAGGGTGAGCCAGGCCAGCCAGGGTACCCAGGAAGTCCAGGACTGAAAGGAAACTCGGGATTACCAGGTTCTCCAGGTGTACCAGGAAGACCAGGCGATAAAGGTGACCCCGGACTCCCAGGATTCCAAGGTAAATCTGACCACAGCAGATTTTAAAAAAAGAACAATAAAAAGCTGACAGCAACTGAAGTAAGTTGCTGATTTTGAACTGTAAACACAGAGGGAATTAGGGAGAGGGAATTAGACTCGTGCATGTCATCAAGGTTGCCTTTCAAACATTTAGAAAACTCAAGTCTATGATGAGAGGTTTTAGGCAGTCGTAGGTCTTATATATCACAAGTAATATGAGGTGTTATAAAGAAGGAATATGTTCACTTGGAATTGAAAGACATGTTAAAATAGGTAACAGGAAGAGGAGCTTCACCTGCAAAAGCAGGGCTTTAATCTTGCAGGCAGCCCAAAATTGGCATTGCCTTGGTTAATTACTGCAGCTCTAAAGGATTGTGCTATTATCAAACAGAGCGGTGTTTGGTCTGTTGTTTCAGATTAGGTTGGACTGAAACTAGCAGAGCATAAGCTAAAAATATTCATGATCGATTTATATTTTACTGGGACTTCTTTTTGTTAAAACAACGCTAGACTGGTTCAAGAACCTTCTCTTTCTACTCTCAGGTCCTCCTGGTGTACCCGGTCCTAAGGGTCTCGATGGTGGGCCCGGTGGCCCGGGTCTCCCCGGAACTCCTGGTAGACCAGGACAGCCTGGTCTGCAAGGAGCAGCTGGACCACCAGGAGAGAAAGGTCAGGCAGGTCGGGATGGGATTCCAGGACCAGCTGGAATCAAAGGAGAGCCGGGTGAGTCACGAGATTTCTCCTTCAGAAACAATAATTTTGCTGTATATTCAAAATTGCATTGCTTTATGTTACACAAATATAAATATTTTTGCTTAATTTTCCCTCCAGGGCTTCCAGGTTATGGTGGTCCAGGTCCTGCTGGAAATCCAGGACTACCAGGTAAGTTACCACCAGCTGTACTACATATATGGAGGAGGAGGAGATTCCAGGATGCAGGCAGTTAATCTAGGAGAGCTGGACAGGGCCGTAGAAGGTCCTTAACCCATCAGCAGGGCACGTATCTGCTCTTTTGTGCGAGGAGGAACAGGATGAGCACTGCCAGAGCTACAAAATGACCTCCAGCAGCCACTGGTGTGAATGTCTCTGACCAAACAATCAGAAACAGGCTTCATGAGGGTGGCCTGAGGGCCCGATGTCCTCTGGTGGGCCCTGTGCTGACTGCCTAGCACTTTGGAGCTTGACTGGCGTTTGCCATAGAATACCAGAATTGGCAGTTCCACCACTGGTGCCCTGTGCTTTTCACAGATGAGAGCAGGTTCACCCTGAGCACATGTGACAGATGTAAAAGGGTCTGAAGAAGCTGTGAAGAATGTTATGCTTCCCGTAACATCGTTCAGCATGATGGTCTGGGGAGGGATATCCACGAAGGAACACACAGACCTCTACAGGCTAGGCAACAGCAACCCTGACTGTCATTGGGTATTGGGATAAAATCCTTGGACCCACTGTGAGACCTTGGAGCAGTGGGTCCTGGGCTCCTCTTGTGGCAAGAATTTGCAGGCAGTTCCTGGAAGATGAAGGAATTGATACCACTGACTGTCCCCCACGTTCGCCTGACTTAAATCCAATAGAACACCTCTGGGATATTATGTTTCGGTCCATCCAACACCAGCAGGTTGCACCTCACACTATCCAGGAGCTCAGTGATGCCCTGGACCAGTTCTAGGAGGAGATGACCCAGGACACCTTTGTCGTCTCATTAGGAGCATGGCCCATGGTGTCAGACATGCGTACAAGCACCAGGGGGGCAGATTTTCAGGGTGTCTTTGAATTCAGCCCTCTGTAGGCGTGGAACCCGTGGAACTCTGATGTTTTCCTTTAATTTTTCCAAAGTTTTCCTTTAATTTTTTGTGCAGTATATATTGTGCAGTGTTTTTTCTTTCTTTCTTTCTCTTTTTTTTTGGAGGATTACTTTCTCATCAGTCTCTACTTTGTCTCTCTCTACCTGTTAAGGTTCTAAGGGAGACCCAGGTCCTCCTGGTCCACCCGGCAACCCTGGTTTCCCCGGCCCTAAAGGAGACCCTGGCATCATTGGTTCACCTGGTCTGCAAGGTCGCCCTGGTCTTCCTGGGCCTACTGGGCTGGCTATGCCAGGCTCTAAAGGTGACGTGGGACCCCCTGGACCACCGGGAAGATCAGGTAAAGAACTTTGACAGTATCTGTCACCACATGTAGTGCTAGAATTTGCTGCCTGGTTTTCAGATGATGGTCAGGTTTTACACTATCTATAATTCTAATAATAACTATATTGTGCAATAAATATATTCTCAATACGGTTAAAGCCAGTGACCAAAAAGTTACCTGGAACAAGACAGGATTCTTTCCAGGCTTATTGTTGCTGCTTATATCCATTCTGTATATGAACTTTAAAAAGCATGTTGCTAAAACCAAACCAAACCACTGCTTGATCACTGGTGATCTGAGAAATGCTAAGATGTTACGCTGGTTTTTATATGTGCATCCAAGTAAAGTGTAATGTTTTGTTTCTTTAAAAAAAAAAATAAATAAATAAATACCAGCTTGTTGTTCGTGGTCCAGAGCCACTAGCACAACCCTTTGGGCAACCACAGAGGTGGCCAGTTACTATTTTGTGAAAACCAGGCAGCAAATGGCAGAAGGTCCACTTTAAATGTGAATGCTTCCATCTCCGTGTCAGTTTGATTTGCATGGGAGGTTGTTGCACCAATCAAACCACAGGTTTGAGAGCCGTGTGTCACTGAGCACCTGTCTGATTATTGTCAGCACTACCACCCTCCTCTCATGAGTAAATGTTCAGGTGTTCTCCTCCTCCATCTCATCCTCATCACACACCAATCACTGTTTGCCTCTGGGGTTATGAGTATGTCCCAAAAAGCACATGTGTTTATTGTTGCGTCCTTGTCGTCATCCATAATTCTTTAATTCACCAATCCATACATCCTCATGTCTTCTCACCCCCTTGTCCTCTTCTCCATCGTGGGGGAAGCTGTAATCTATTCCTCTCTCCACAGCACTGAAGTAATGTGTACATATTTGTGTGTCCGTGTGTGTGTGCTCGTTCTCTACTGGTGTGAATGCAGTGTTTGTGGATCATTTTGAAGAAAAAAACCCTTGAAACAAGCGAAGCAGAGACAAACCAAAAACTCTAATTTAGCCTAAAACTGAACTAAACTAAAATATGTAAAAAAATATTTATACTGTAGTAAACCAATTGCTCTGTTAGCATGAACAGCAAAAAAATCTTCAAGTCTAGATAAGAGTTGTCATTGGTTTGTGTCTGGTTTTGTTCTCATATTTGTGTCTTGTCCCCACAATCAGTCATCTGCATGGACACTGTTCATCCCAACACAAACACAAGTGTGTACGCACAGTGAAAACAAGCCTCACGCAGTGCTGGAAAGAGCAGTCATTCCTGATGAACTCCTTCAGAAAAACACTCTTGTTTTTTAGGTTTTTTAAAGGGCACCTCTTGGTTTTAAAATTATTCTCTCAAAGAGGAAACAGATTTGCTGCATGCGTTGCAGCCTTTAGTTATGTAAACAAAAGATCTGAATGCTAAAATCTGTACAATGTCATACAGATATACAGGTTTTATTTACACTCATCAGCCACCTTATTAGGTACACCAGTTCAACTGCTTATCAATACAAATATCTGATCGGCCATGTAGCAGCAACTCAGTGCATTTAGGCATGTAGACTTAGTCAAGATGACCTGCTGAAGTTCAAACTGAGCATCAGAATGGGGAAGAAAGGTGAATCAAGTGACCCTGAGTGTGACATGGTTGTTGGTGCTGTACGGGCTGGTCTGAGTATTTCAGAAACTGCTCATCTGCTGGGATTTTCCCTCACAACCATCTCTAGGGTTTCAGAGAATGGTCTGAAAAAGAGAAAATATCCAGCGAGCGGTGGTTTTCTGGGAGAAAATGCCTTATTGATGCCAGAGGTCAGAGGAGAATGGCCAGACTGCTTCAAGCTGATAGAAAGGAAACTCAAATAACCACTTGTTACAGCCAAGGAAGCAGAAGAGAATCTCTGAATGTAGAACACATCAAAAGTACAGCCACAGAAGACCATACTGAGTGCTACTCCTGCCAGAACAGGAATTCACATGGGCTCACCAAAATTGGACAACAGAAGACTGGAAAAACATTTCCTGGCCCGATGAATCTTGATGTATGCAGCAACATTCGGACGATGGGGTCAGAATTTGGTGTAGACATCATGAAAGCATGAATCCATCCCGCCTTGTATCAGTGGTTCAGGCTGCTGGTTGTGGTGTAGTGGTGTGGGGGATATTTTATTGGCACATTTTGGGCCCCTTAATACCAGGTGTGCACCACAGTGTACCAATCGTCTGATGGCTGCTTCCAGCAGGATAACACACTGTGCCGCAAAGCTCAAATCATCTCAAACTGGTTTCTTGAATATGACAACGAGTTCATTGTACTCTAATGGCCTCCACAGTCACCAGATCTCCATCCAACAGAGCACCTATGGGATGTGGTGGAACGGGAGATTCGCATCATGGATGTCCATCTGACAAATCTGCAGCAACTGTGTGATGCTATCACATCAATATGGATCCAAATCTCTGGCGAGAGTTTCCAGCACTGTGCTGAATCTATGGCATGAAAAATTAAAACAGTCCTGAAGGTAAAAGGGAGTCCAACCCAGTACTTGCAAGGTGTAACTAATGAGTGGCCAGTGAGTGCATATTTACAGTAAACCACACATTATTTAAAAGCTATATTTAAAAAAGAAAAACAGTTGTCAGAACTGACTGCCATCCAGCTCTGCGTCAGACTACATGAAAAGTTTTTTGGGGTGTCAGGATGACGCAATGCTATTACATCTTACTCCTGTTTCATGTGGCTTGGTCCCACCCACTATGGCGTGGCGGGGCCTCTTCGCGCGGCAACTCGTGCATCCGGGCGCCACAGGCCCTTCAGGTCAGATCAACAGCGTCCGGACTTCTTCTGCACGTCTCTTACAGCAGCACTGACCGAGTTTAACCTCACTGTGATCCAGTGGGAACAAAACTACTGAGAAATCACTGCATCTCCTGTTTATTTCCTCCTAACGACTGTCTCCTTTCACTTTCCATGCACACTGATGGTAGTATAATGCACAAGTAAGCAACTTTTAAAGATTTTTTTTTTTCTTGGACATTTGATCGTGGAAATCGTAACACAAATCAGCATGTCATCTGGATCACATGTAGGTGCTGCTGCAAATTCAGAATGTGCCAGCACCATAGAGTTTAAGCACAAAAGCACAACATATAACTAACTCACCTTAATCATTTTTACACTGTGTCACATGCTGTTAATTCCAGGTCTGGGATGTTATTGACATTCATTGTATTTACTTGTATTTCAGCATTACGTTTTGCACATATTGTAGTTTAAACATGCTCTAGCTCAAAGGCTTTTTAGAAGCCCTCATCAGCACCATCTATCATCACGGTAAAGTGAAAGGAAATCCTCTTTGAATCCTGAGGTTTTCCATATTAGGGCATAGTAAAAGGAAAACTTAGCAGGTCCTAAAATTATGTAAATACAACATCAGACGAACAACACATGCAGAGCTGGACAGATGTGGATTTAGTGGATTTCTTAATTACAAATCCACTTGTATTATTTTAAACTCCCATGCAGGGGCAGCCTACTTCAAATCACTTTTTTCTCTTGCAAGTTTGAAGCCCTCACTGACTAAAATACAGGCCGCATGAAAATCCTGCTGCTGTCTTATGAAAGAGTTACTTAAACAGCAGGAAATGGTGCAGATTGAGATCTCTGTTTGTTGCTGTTTTGGTCTTTTCATGTCATTTATGGACTATAAAAATAATGCCAGCATCTCCTCTAATGGACTCATTTTTAAAAGATTAACAGAAAAACATTTAAAAGCTGGCAAGTTTGTTAACATACCAGCTCATTATAAATTAATTAAAACAAGCCAAATAGGCTCCAGGCTTTATTCGCTGACAGCAAACTACTTCTTTCATTGTTAGGTCTGACTGTGTTTCTGTACTGATGCCTCTTCCTGTCTTAACCTCCTGTTTTTCTTTTTTATTCCTTTATCCGGGCTCCGGTTTACCTGGCAATTCTGGGAACCCTAGGTCCTCCAGGTTAGACTCCAGTGTTTTGATGGGTTTGAAACATGCAGTCTTTTAAACCGGGTCTCATGCTGGGTCGGAGTTAGTTCACATCAGTCTTTCTCAGTTCAAAGCATGCAAAAGTGTAATAATCCAGTGGCAATGATACAGTTGGCTCCATAGAAACTGCTGTAGCTTCGCCTCTGTATACCACCATGGTGTATTTTAATTCAAACAATCGATATGTGATCAAAGTGCAGACTTTCAGCTTTAATTTGAGGGGTTTAAATTATTTATTTTTTTTAGAATAAACTATTTAGAAGTTACAGCCATTTTTATACACTGTCTCACAATTTCCAGGAGGCTCAAAAGTAATTGAACAACTGACTGAAAAACAGTTTCATTGTTATTTTGTGACAAATTAAGCAGATGAAAGATCTGGAGTTGATTCCAAGTGTTGAACTTGCATATGCATAATATCCAAAGAGATGTCAGTGCAAGTGAAGGAGGCCAGCTCAGCAACACCAAAAAGGCCTGAAAGACCACAGAAGACCACTAAAGTGCATGATCACAGAATTATTTTCCATTTTCAACATCTAACCAGGTCAAGAACATCCTCGGTGAGGTAAGCGCACCATTGTCGAGGTCCACAATCAAGATACGCCTTCGTGAATGGAAAATCAGCGTGTTTGCAGCAAGGTGAAAACCACTGTTTACACTCAAGAGCAAGAAGGCCAGATTAGACTCTGTCAGACAACTGGTACCAGAATGATGGGAAGAGAAAAGTACGGAGAAGGAGAGAAACAGCTCGTGATCTGAAGCATACCACGTGAACCTGCCCACTAGTGTTTATTGATGTTGATAGACGTATTCTGAAGTGTACAGGGGAGAGCATCTCAAGGGAGGAAACACAGCTTTTGGTGATGTCTGTTTGTTCTAGACTTCAGGTAGAAGTAGAAGCAGAAGAAGTAGAAGCAGACTAAAAACAGTCCTTATATTTTATAGTTCTGTCAATTTGTCCAATTAATTTTGAGCCTCTAGAAATGGCTGTAATTCCTAAACAGTAAATGCACAACCTTGTGAAAAAAAACCCTTGAATTAAAGCTGAAGCTGCACTTCAATCACGTCTGGATTGTTTGATTGAAAAGTAACTGTGTTGGTGTGGAGATGCAAAAGTACAAAAAAAAAGTGTAATTGTCCAAAAACAAATGAACCAAAGTGTACGACAAAGCTGCGAAAGATGAATCAACCCCGGCCCTGACCTCTGGATCTGTGTGATGGTTAATGTTATAAATTGTGCTGAGTGTCAGATCTCATGTTAGCAAGTTTGTTTTCACCCTTTCTTTACCCCACAGCTCACCCGGGATTGATAACCATGAAACACATGAACACAGAAAAGTTACAAGTTTCCTGATTTTCAGCCCGTCTTTACATGAAGTTTCCTAAAGAGTTTCTCTGTCGTGTTCTCCAATTGTCAGTAACACAAATGTGTGCTTGTCCCATTCAAATGTTCTCACCGGTTGAGATCTGTGCTTGTAGATAAAATCTAATAAAAAAAATTATATAAATTTGTAAATGAGTCATCAGGGCCATTTTGCATTTACTCAGGTTATCTTTGTCTAATATTAAAGTTTGTTTGATGATCTAAAACATGTGGCAAATATACAAAAACTAAGAAATCAGAAACATGTATATACAGCATATAATCAGCATTAGGACACGGCTATAAGTTAAAGATTTTCAACTGTCCACCATCAGTCCAACAGCTGGTGATGCTGATGTATTCGCAGTGGTGTCTTTATACAACTTTGTGCTCTAGTTCAGCTCAGCAGAAGGGAAGGAAGCACCGCTATGTTTAACACTTCAGTAACTGCACTGAACTGCAAGTTTCCTCACGAAAGCAGACCAGTATGACAGAAAAATAAAAAGACAGAAATCATGCAACAACAACAAAAGTCACCCCCTCGAAAACAAGCAGGCGGTTGCTGTTAGCCGGAAACTTTTAGTTGAATTGTTTAATTGAAATCAATCTGATCACGGCCCTGGTGAGAATTAAACAAACATAATCAACACGTTACCACGTCTGACCTTTCATCCTCTGCATTTGAAGGTGCACCCGGTCCACAAGGTCCTCGTGGATTCCCGGGAAGTGGCGGCGTTAAGGGAGAGAAGGGTATTCCTGGCTCTCCTGGCATTCCTGGCATCCCCGGACAGAAGGGAGAAATTGGTTTTGCAGGAAGTGTGGTAAGATCGCGTTTTAGATTTCCTTCATTACTGTGTGAATCTAAGAAATGCTAACTTAGATTTCTTCGCCTTTCATTAGCTGAGATTTCACTGTCCCTGTGCCTCTTTCTTCCCAGGGTGGCCTTGGTCCTCCTGGTCCCACTGGTATAAAGGGAGACATAGGGCCGCCCGGTGTTCCTGGATTCCCTGGTTTGTTCACAATAACAACATTTTGTTCTTCCTTTTTGACAACCAAATGTGCATTTTAGTCTTGAGCATTCATTGTAAATTCATTCATTCAAACTAAAGATGTGTTTTGTTTACATTTTTAACAGGATTAAAGGGTGAAGGTGGATTTCCTGGTAGCCCTGGCCTAACTGGAGATCGTGGACTTCCTGGAGAACAGGGTGGGTGAACACTTTAACCTTTTCAGCTAAGAGTGTAAAGAGGCTCGCGAGACTTCCTGCAAATTTGCTTTTGAAATCAGTTTAAATATCTTGATCGTGATCGCTAACAGGATCATTTCCTCTGTTAACAGGCCCTCCGGGTGATCCTGCTCAAGTTCCAACTGCCATTGTGGTCAAGGGAGAGCGGGGACCCCCTGGTACTACAGGCCTGCCTGGTTCTCAGGGAGCACCTGGTTTGCCTGGTATACCTGGAAACCCAGGTAAGTGAATATGGACTCTTTGATTGAACCTGACAAAAGTAGCATGAAAAGAGATGGACGACGTTCATTTAGGACAGGATTGAATGATTATGCTGGTCGTTCTCAGGAGAAAGGTTTAAAATTTTTGCATTTAATACATATTAAAGGGTTTTAGTAGTTCAATAAATACTGACAGAATGTCTTGCGGGAGTTAAGTGTGGCCACATCTGTGAGCCTAAAATAAAGACTAAAATGTAAGGTTACAAAAAAGAGGCCAGACCAAAAGGAGCAGGAGGTAATCTGTTAGCACGCGTTTTAATTCTAGATCTGGTACTTAAATATCAAATGATGGGGCTGCATCACTCAGTATGCGGAGTAGTTTGCTCTCAGTTCTTTTTTTGGTTAGTTACTTTACAAGGAAAGGTGGTTTACTGCTATTACTACTAATAGCACATTTTTTCATGAATTTTCTTTGAGTCAGATATTATACGACCGTTTTCACTGGGGTCTTCTTCTCGGACAAGTGCTGCACGCTGTAGAAAGCGTGACAATTTCATATTTGGGCTAATACAGCGTGAAGGTGACGCGTAAGATGAACTCAGATGGACAATTGGTGGAGTTGCTTCCTCACCTTTAATGAAAGATACTCTCCTTCCTGCTTTCAGGTACGAAAGGTGAACCTGGACAGGCTGGGCCTGATGGTCCTCCTGGCTTCAACGGCCCTCCTGGCAGGAAAGGCGACATTGGTCCTGCCGGTCAGCCTGGTAAGTAAGGCAGGGACTGACCCGCTCTGTGTACGATCCTTGGTGGCTTTTAGCAGAACAATAGAGTCGCGGCCAAAAGTTTATTCATTTGCCACTAAAAGTTTTTGAAACTTACAAAATCCTTATGATTGTTCTTTGCTATAACATAGAAACATGTAAGAAGTAAATAAAAACTGAAGTAACAGAGTGCATGAAAAAAAAAACTTTATTCCACTGCCAAAACTTTTGACCACAACTTTAGTGCAATAATGGAGATTATTAATTAAAGCTAGACAGGCAAGGCTGAGATGGTTTGGACATGTGCAGAGGAGGGATAGTGGATATACTGGACAAAGGATGTTGAAGGTGGAGCTGCCAGGCGGGGGGAAAGAGGAAGAGCACAGATGAATGTAGTGAAGGAGGGCGTGCAGAGGGTTGGTGTGACAGAGGATGCTGGGAATAGGTTGAGATGGAGTGGCGACTGCTGTGGCGACCACTAAAGGGAGGAGCCGGAATAAGAAGTTTAATTAAAGTTGTTGCTGCTGCCCTGAGGCTTCTCATTGCTAATACACAAGTTTCCCTTATCTCAGGTCAGCCTGGCAATCCCGGTCCCCGTGGTTCAGACGGTCCACAGGGTCCTCCCGGTATTCCAGGATCAGTCTCTGCGGGCCCTGGTTTTTTCATCACCCGACACAGCCAGAGCACTGAAGACCCCAACTGCCCCGAGGGAACTAGGTTTCTCTATAATGGATACTCTCTGTTGTACGTGCAGGGCAACGAGAGGGCTCACGGGCAGGACCTCGGTATGCTTATTTGAAGCCTTTTATTTTACCTGGAAGTTGCACTGGATCAGAACGCTTTCAAAAGGCAATTTATATAACTGACCTTTTTCCTTTCAGGCACAGCCGGTAGCTGTCTACGCAGGTTCAGCACCATGCCCTTCATGTTCTGCAACATCAACAACGTCTGCAACTTCGCTTCCCGTAACGACTACTCCTACTGGCTGTCCACGGACAGACCCATGCCCGAGAACATGGCCCCCTTCGTGGGAGAAAGCATAAGGCCTTATGTCAGCAAGTAAGAGGGAAAGAGGGGCGAGGCGAGGAGTACTGTTAAATGTGGGGAAGTGTGTCAATTTTTTGATTTTCTGTGTTTGTGCACCTAGGTGTTCAGTGTGTGAAGCTCCCGCCATGGTGATTGCACTCCACAGTCAGACTATCCAGATTCCTGATTGCCCTGCGACCTGGGAGATACTGTGGATAGGATACTCCTTCATGATGGTAGGAAACAACAAGCAGCTTAATTTCCTTTGCAAAATCTTAGAGCAATGGAAAAGCTGAGTAGCGCAGTGAGTATTTATATCTTCCTGTACCAGTTAGTTACATTAGTCGGTTATCCTCAGCAACTGTATATAAAAGATGGACATCCATCCATCCATCATCCGTCCATCCTTTTCCATCTTGTGGTTTCCACACGCACACATTTATAATTATTCCTTCTTTCCCCCACAGCACACCAGTGCAGGTGCAGAGGGCTCCGGTCAGGCTCTCGCCTCCCCCGGCTCCTGCCTGGAGGAGTTCCGCAGCTCTCCCTTCATCGAGTGCCACGGCAGAGGGACGTGCAACTTCTATTCCAACTCCTACAGCTTCTGGCTGGCCACCGTGGAGGCTTCTGAGATGTTCAGGTACAGAACTCTGCCGAACTCTGAATGGCCACAGTTCACCGTGCTTGTTGATGTTGAGTCTCCATCAACGGCTATTCTTTTGGCACCTAATAGTCACCACTCTATTTCTCCACCACTAATGAGCTGTTCCTTCAATTGCAATATCCCAACAGTGAAGAGAAATAAAATAATTCCGGGTCAAAAATTGGTCACATAAATGAAAATTGAAATCACATTGTTTTGTTTTATTAGTTTTGAACACTACAACCCGGTCCAACCCGGTACACCATGTTAGTACCCGGGTTGGACCAAATTTTTCCTTCAGAACCACCTTAATTCTACATGGCAAAGATTCAACAAGGTCAGAACATGGTTACATTGTGGCCTGTGGGGTTTAAATGATGCTCAGCTGGTATCAAGGGGCCCAAAATGTGCCAAGAAAATAGTCCCCACACCATTACACCAGCTCCACCAGCCTGAACTACAAAGGCAGGATGGATCCATGCTTTCATGTTGTTTACACCAAATTCTCATCACCACCATCTGAATGGTGCAGCGGGAATCGAGAGTCATCAGACCAGGCAGAGTTTTTCCAAACTTCAGCAGTCTGGCTTCAAGCAGATAAGAATGTTTAATGGATATATTCTTTTTCAGACCATTCTATGTATACCCTAGAGATAGTTTCGCAGGAAAATCTACATTCAAAGTCACTTAAATTACCTTTTTTCCCCATTCTGATGCTTGGTTTGAACTTCAGCAGGTGATCTTGACCATGTCTACATTCCTAAATGCACTGAGCTGCTGCCATGTGACTGGCTCATTAGATATTTGTGTTAATGAGCAATTTTTTTCCTCACATTTCTGCTCTCTCCTAACTATCTTTATGCTTTTGGCTTTTACAGAAAGCCCCAGTCTGAGACCTACAAGGCAGGTAGCCTACGGACACG